>JAJEJO010046753.1:193890-294599 GCA_020662805.1 Glaucomys volans
TTCGCGAGTTCAAAGCCAGCCTCAGCAACTTAGCGAGGCCCTAAGCAACTCAGTGAGACCCTGTCTCTAAATAAAATACAAAATGGGGCTGGGGATGTGGCTCAGTGGTGGAGTGCCCCTGGGTTCAATCCCCAGTACCAAAAAAAAAAAAAAAAAATTCAGCCTAATTCTGACCAAGCTTCCATCTCACCAGTAATCATTTTTTTCTTTTGAGATCTATCCAATCTACCACCAGGATAAAACCACAATCCTGATAGTGCCAGGATATCAGGTATTGGCCATTAGTCCTCAATCATCTGTCTACATGGTTTGCCACTGAGTGAGTTTTGGGTCCAGCCCCATGGAGTCTGCAGATGCTCTGATGAATCTGTGCCATGTTTGGGACTTGTAACTCATTCATAATGCTGCCTATGGTACCATCTGTTGAGATGCACTACACAGCAATATAGAAAAAAGTATGATTATGGATGATGATTGATTGATTGATTGATAGATGAGAGATAGGTAGATAATCATCTTCTGTGTGCCAGACACTGTGACAACACACATGAAAATGAACCCTGCTTTCTTGGAGGGCATATCTTAGAGGAAGAGGAGGAACCTGGGGCCAGAATACTTTTACAAGGAGGCTGGGGTGGAAGTTGAAGTCTGTTACCAGTGGAATCCTAGACAGGTTTTGGCAGTTGACAGGAATGAGAAATGGGACTGAAAACAGGGAAATAGATTAAAGATCTGTCTATGGAACAATTGAGTCTGTTTTCCTTACTCCAAATCCAAATATGCATAAACAGTCCACCAAAAACTGGAGGACTCGTTTATAGTTATTATGGTATAATGGACTTGAATGCTATTGATCAGACAAATTAGTGACATGGGCAGTTGGTGGAGGGAGGCAATGGAAGTACTCAGAATTGCTGGTGCTTGGTGATAATAAAAAGTAGGACAATTTTTAATTGTTTATTATTATTATTTTTAAATTAGCAAAAGACAATTTGCAGGTTTATTGCCTCCCAGCCAAGAAGATTATTCCCACTGTCCTTGCCCCTTATAGGAATGGCATAGAGGAGAGATGTTCTCCTTTGAGAACAAATAAATTAATATAATTTGAGATTGGGGTATTTGATATAATAAACCTGTCAAGTATGAAAACTGGGAAGAATGAAGAAAAGACAAAGGAACCTAAAAGAGGGCAAATGGAATGCATACACAATGAGAAGATTTTCCAAATGAAACACTAGAATTATTAAAGCTATGATGATGGGATATGTATATTATAGGTATCATGATAGCTCTTTAATAGGGCAAAATGAAATATAAAGGTTCAAAGAATATATTTAAGGTGATAGGAAATTAAAAAGCCAAGTTTAAAAATTGTAGAACGGTGAAGAAAAAGAAATTTCAAAGTCACATTGGAAGTAAGCAAACAAATTCCACATCTAAAAAGATAGAAATACTGTGACAGAGTTCAAAGAAAGCCCATCACATGAAATCGAAAAGACCAATAGTACCATGGTGATAGGGCAAACTACTGTCAATAAGGTAGATACAAATGATGTGAAAAATCCTTCATCTCACCTCAAATACACAAATGCAACTTGAAATCAAGAAACAAAATAGGAATAGCCACGTTCAAAATCAAGAAAATGATATCCCAAGTCTCAGCCACAAGGAGGGAAGACAAAATGAGGTTAGTGACCCAGAGCTGCCTAAGGAAGGTATCAGATTTTGGCATACACTAACAATGATGATGCAAAGGAGGTCTTGGGACCCCTGTGGAACCCCAAGATCCTTTTGGAAGTCCACAAAGTCAAAACTATTTTCACAAATGTACTGAAATATATTTCAGTTTATCACTCTATCAAGTGCACAGTGGAGTTTTCTCAAGGCTACATGATATTATAGCAGATTGAATGCAGAAGCAGACATGAGAATCCAGCTGTCTTCTATTAAGCCAAACATTAAAGAGGTTTACAAAAGTGAAAAACAATGGAAACAAATGCTTTGCTTCAGAATATACAGTTGTTATCCATTGAAGGTATGTTATTTATGTAACATAATGTATTTCAGCATTGTTATTTTAAATGAATTAACAAATTCAGATTTAAAATCGTATCACCTTTCCCTTCTGTTATGGCAAATATTGATAGGCTAACCCACATAAACAAAAGCTCTTTAGGATGTTCAATAACTTTGGCTTTTTCTTATTATTTTTAATGTTATTGTATTTTTATAACTTTATTTAATTTATTTATTTTTATGTGGTGCTGAGGATCCAACCCAGTGTCTCACATGTGCTGGACGAGTGCTCTACCACTGAGCTACATCCCCAGCCCCTGCTTTTTATTTTAAAATTACATATAGTAAAACTGATTTTCTTTGGTGCACGGTTTGATGAATTTTAACCCTTGTATATGTTCATAACACCAAAACCAAAGTATGAATAAAGATCAATTTTATTACTCCATAAAATTTCCTTTTCTATCCTCTGCTCACACTTTACCCCCACCAACAAGCCCTGGCAACCTCTGACCTGTTATCTATCATTGTAGTTGCATTTTTGAGAATGTCACATAAATGAAATCACAATATATACCCTTTAGCGACTTGCTTCCTTCCCTCAACATAATGCCTTTTAAATCCATTCAAATTGTTGAGTGAATCCATAGTCTGTTCCTTTTTGTTGCTGAGTACTACTAACATTTGTTTATCCACTCACCCACTGAAGAACATTGGGTTATTTCTATTTTGGGACTATTACAAATAAAGTTACTATGAACATTTCTATATAGGTTTTGTGCAAACATTTCTCTGAGGTAAATGCCAATGAATAAGAGTGCCATATCATATGCTGAGTATATGTTTAACTTCATAAACAACTCCAAATTGTTTTCCAAAATGGCTGTATGTTTCTGCATTCTGAAGAGCAATGTAAGAATTCCAGTTGCTTTGCATCCCTGGGAAAAATTGGTTTTGTCAGTTTAAAAAAAATTGCCATTTTAATAAAAGTGTAATGGTATCTCAGCATGGTTTTAATATGTATTTTTCTAAAGACAAGTTATATTGAATATCTTCATGCGTTTATTTTCATCCATATGTCCTCTATGTTAGTGAGTTTGTTGAAATCCTTTGGTCATTTTTTTTCATTTAGATTCCCAAAATATATTTATTTTCCCATTTTTATTGCTGCATTATAGTTGTACATAATGGTGGGATTTGTTACATATTTGTACATGCATACAATATAACAATATAATTTGGCCAAATTCATTCCATAGTATTTCTCCCTAAACCTCTCCCCTCCTCCCTCTCCCTAGTACCTTTCCTCTACTGATCACCCTTAGATTTCCATGAGACACCCTCCCACACACCTTTCTTTTCCTTTTTCCTTTCTGGCTTCCACATGTGAGAGAAAACATTTGACACTTGACCTTCTGAGTTTGGCTTATTTCACTTAACATAATGTTCCTTTAGCCAATTTTTAAGAGTTTTATTTTTTTACTGTTGAGCTGTGAGAAATAAGCTATGTCATTTGCAAATATTTTATTCTGGTCTGTAGCTTCTCTAATAATTCTTTGAACAACCTCTTTCACAGAAAGAAATGTTTTGGTTTCAATGAAGTCAAATTTATCTTTTTTATCTAAGTCTGGCTATCGGTATCATGTATTAAAAATATTAAAAAAAATATTTGCCTGCTGGGTGTGATTGCACAGGCCTATAATCTTACCAACTTGGAGGGTCTAAGGCAGGAGGATGATAAGCTCAACGTACCAGCCATAGCAATTTAGCAAGATCCTGTAAAAAAGGGCTGGGGAGGTAGGGTTCAGTGGTAAAACTCCCCTGAGTTCAAACCCCTGTACTGCAAAAACAAAACAAAACAAAACAAAACAAAACAACAACAAACTTTATCTATTCCCAGGTTATTGGAGATAGTTCACTTATGTTTTCTGGTGGATGTTTCAGAGGGTTTTTTTTTGTATATTTAGATCTTTTATTGATTTTGAGTTATTTCTTGTATAAGGTGTGAATTTAAGGTTAAGGTTCATTTTTTTTGTATATGGAAGACTGGTTGTTGAAATATCATTTGTTCATATGTTGAAAAGATTATCCTTGCCGGGCGTGGTGGCACACGCCTGTAATCCAAGTGACTTAGGAGGCTGAGTCAGGAGGATCTCGAGTTCAAAGCCAGCCTCAGCAACTTAGCGAGGCCCTAAGCAACTCAGTGAGACCCTGTCTCTAAATAAAATACAAAATAGGGCTGGGGATGTGGCTCAGTGGCCAAGTGTCCCTGAGTTCAATCCCTGGTTCAAAAAAAAAGATTATCCTTTCTCCACTGATTTTCAAGTTAATCAAAAATTGGATGGCCACCTTGTTGTGGGTCTGTTTCTGAACTCTATTCTGCATTGATCAATAAGTGTGTCCTTTCATCAACACCATCATACTTTCTTTTTCTTTTTCTTTTTTTTGTACCAGAAATTGAACCCAGGGGTGCATAACCACTGAGCCACATCCCCAGCCCTTTTTAAAATTTTATTTAAAATTTAGAGACAGGGTCTCTCTGAGTTGCTTAGAGTCTCACTATTTATGCTGAGGCTGGCTTTGAACTCACGATCCTCCTGCCTCAGCCTCCCAGGGCTCTGGGATTGCAGGTGTGTTCCACCTCACCTGGCAATACCACACTTTCTTGATTTCTGTAGTCTCATAGTAAGTATCAAAATTAGGTAGTGTGATTACCTCAACTTTATTCTCCTCAAAATTATTTGAGTTATTAGTATTCATTTGGTTTTTCATGTAAGTTTTGGCTTCAGCTTGTCAGTATTGACAAAAATATTGCTTATATTTTGATTGGCATTGTATTGAATTGTGTAGATCAACTTAAGGAAAATTCACATCTTTACTATGTTGAGTCTTCCAACTCTTGAACAGAAATTTATTTTGGCCTTCACTGATTTCTTCCACAGGCACTTTGTAGTTTTTAGTATTCATTTTTGGATTCTGAATCTGTAAATTCAACTAATGACAGGTTGAAAATATTTGAAGAAAAAGGTTACATCTATACTGAACCTGTACAGACTCTTTTTTCTTATAATCATTCCCTAAGCAACCCAGTATAGCAACTATTTACATATCATTAGGTATCATATGTAATCCAGGCATGATTTAAAGTGTACAAGAGGATTTGCATAGGTTACATGAAAATACTACACCATTTAATATGAGGAAATTGAGTATCTGCAGAGCTTTATATCCTCAGGGTATCCTGGAATTGATTCCTCTCAGATACTGAGGGACTACTAGACAGTAATCCCCCCTTATCTGTGGTTTCACTTACCATGATTTCTGTTACCCAAGGTCAACTGTGGTCAGAAAATATTAAATATTAAATGTAAAGTGTAATTTTAATATTTAATATTAAATGCTAAATGGCAAATTCCAGAATGAAACCATTTATTACTGTTAAATAATGTTTATTATATTATTATGATTGTTCTATTTTATTATTAGGAATTGTCAATCTCTTAATTTATAAATTAAATTTTATCATAGGTATGTATGTATAGGAAAAATATATAGGATTTGGTCCTATGTATAGGAAAAGTTTATAGGATTATAAGATAAACATATAATCTTATAAACATAATCTTATAAACATATAAGATTATATAATCTTATTTAATTTAATTACAGAATTATGTAATCTTATTTAATTTAATTATGTAATCTTATTTATATATCTTATATATATGATGTATATATATGAATTTATAGAGAACATATATAAGAGATATACATATAATATGGTATATATATGGTTTGGTACTATCCATGGTTTCAGGCATCCAGGTAATATCTTGAAAAGTACGCAGGGATAAGAGGGGACTACTGTACATTTTTCCTAGTTCATCCTAAGTTCATCTAGTAATTGGAGTAGCCATCTGTGCTAGCTAACTGCCTTTATCTGAAGGAAAAATCAAACTTCTATCTTTATGACAAGCAGGTGTTTACAGCTCAGAGCGAGACATCTAGGCTCAACTCACAGGATGACAGGGAGATAGGGCTGCTATCTTCCTTGATGTTCACAATTCAAAGAGATGGCTCCCAAGTCCCTGAAGAAAAATATTTCTGGGTTATAAAACTGGCAAGAGGCTTAGTCTTTAAAAACTATCTATATGTAATTTATATATATAGTTTTATATTTTATATATTATATACATAATATATATAGTATACACATACACAAAGGGAAAGAGGAAAGATTCACAAATACTAGTTTTCTCAAAAAATATTACAGGAAAGGATTTTTCCCTTTGGTATTAGGAAATACTCAATTTTATTTCTGTTTACTTTTCCAGAATTTTCCCCTACAAAGATTTAAAACAAATCTCAAAAGGATCAAACTCTTTCCATGAAAATGAACTGCATTTTCAAAAAAACTTAAAATTATTAAGAGGGATATGAACAATTCAGTATGAAACAACATAAAATTCCCAATATCTGGCATTCAATAAAAAATTTAAAAGGTATGCAAAGAAGCAGGAAAAATGACTCATAATAAGGAAAGAAATCAACAGCAACAGATCCAGAAATGGAATAGATGATAAAATAAGTAGTCAAGGACATTACAACAACTGTTATTTTTCAGATATGTAGAGGGAAGCATAAACATGTTAAGGGGAGAAATAGAATTTATAAAAAGATGCA
Source organism: Glaucomys volans (assembly GCA_020662805.1). NCBI lineage: Eukaryota > Metazoa > Chordata > Mammalia > Rodentia > Sciuridae > Glaucomys > Glaucomys volans. The sequence goes on from JAJEJO010046753.1 coordinate 200,590, forward strand.
CAATGAATTTGTAGAACTAAAATATGTCTATGATATAAAGTATAGGGATGGGATTAACAGCAGATTAGGACATGCAATAAAAAAGATAAAAAGATTAGGGGGTGAGGGGTTAATCAGAGACAAAAAAGAAAGAAGAAAGAAAGAAAGAAAGAAAGAAAGAAAGAAAGAAAGAAAGAAAGAAAGAAAGAAAGAAAGGGCAAAGCAAAACAAAATGATTAATGAACCAGAAGGGCAGGGCAATAAAAGTGACCTAAAAAGAAACATACACAGAAAAGTCTGAAAAATAACCCCCAAATCAGTGAGCTGTGTGATGACTGCAAGCAACCTATAATGTGTAAATTCCAGGAGAGGAGAGAAAGGAGGACAAAGAAAAATTATTAGAAGAAATAATGGCAAAATTCCTAAATATGATAAACAAACCCACAAATCTAAGAATCTCTGACTCCAAGCATAAAAAGCATAAAGATGTCACAGTCAATTTACTCAAAAAAAAGTGACAAAGAAAAAGTCTTAAAATGAGCCAGAGGGCTGGGGATATAGCTCAGTTGGTAGAGTGCTTGCCTAGCAAGCCCAAGGCCCTGGGTTCAATCCCTAGTACTGCTAAAAAGCCAGAAAAAGACACATTACGTAGAGAGGAACAAAGATAAAAATGATAGCGTATTTTTCATCAGAAGCCATGGAAGCCAGAAAACAGCCAAACAGTGTCTTTAAAGGACAAAAGAAAAAACATCAACCTAAAATTCTCTGCCTAACCAAAATAGTTTTGAAAAGAAGACCTTCGTAGATGCACAGAAGCTGAAGTAATTCATCACCAGTGAACCAGTGCTACCAAACATGCTAAAGTAAAGCTCTCAGACAAAAAGAATACCAGGTCCAAATAAAAAATAAATATCTATATAAAGAATGGAATCTACATAATAAAAAAGAGATCAAAAAGGTAACTATGTGGAGAAATGTATTTTTAAATCTCTTGATTTTAAAATCAAGAAATTTCTGAGGGATTTGGAAAGCATTTTGTACTGAATGAAAAGATGACATAACAAAATTTGAGAGTGACAGCAACAGCAGTGCTTAGAAGGAACCTTATAGGCACCATCTTAGGAAAACAGAAAAACAAGTAATGAAAACACACATAAAACCGAATAGAGCCGAGTGCGGTGGCGCACGCCTGTAATCCCAGCACTTGGGAGGCTGAGGCAGGAAGATCGCGAGTTCAAAGCCAGCCTCAGCGACTTAGCGAGGCCCTAAGGAACTCAGTGAGACCCTGTCTCTAAATAAAATGCAAAATAGGGCTGGGGATGTGGCTCGGTGGTCGAGTGCCCCTGGGTTCAATCCCCAGTACAAAAAAAAAAAAAAAACAGAATAGAAAATAAATATTAGGGGAGAAATCACTATAATATGAAATAGAATAACAAGAGAAGAGATCAATGAAACTAAAAGCAAATTCTTTGAAAAAATTAATACAATTCATAAACCTCTATTCAGATTGACCAATAACAAAAAGAGAAGACACTTTTACTGCTATCAAGAACAAAAGAGAGGGACATCACAAACAACTTGATACCAGTGAATCCAGCAACATTGATACAATGGACAAATAATTAAACTATCAAAGAAACAAACTATCGAACTCATTCTAGAAAAAGCAGGTAACTTGAACTGGCCCATTAGGAAAGAAGAGATTGAATTGTTGTTTATCAACTATCCCACATGGTAAAGATGGCTTCACTGATAAATTCTACCAAACACTTATGCAAGTAATAAAACAAATTCTGCACAAACTTTTCCAGAATACAGAAGAGTATAAAATACTTCCTAACTAATGGTATGAGATCATCATTACTCTCATACCCAAATGAGATATAGAAAAAGAAAAAAAAAAAGGGCTGGTGTTGTGGTTCAGTGGTAGAGCACTTGCCTGGCACTTGTGGGGTACTGGGTTTGATCCTCAGGACCACATAAAAATAAATGAAAATAAAGGTATTGTGTCCGTCTACAAGTAAATTTTTTTAAAAAACAACAACAATAAAAAATAACACCAAAGTCCACACAAATGCAATTAAAATCCATCATGAATACTGGGGAAAATTTTTTAATAAAATTTTATCACATCATGAACAAGTGATATATTCTAAGAATATAAAGAGAAATTTAAAATTTGAAAACCAAATGATGAAACTCATCATATGAAAAGTTGCAGCCATGTGATCATTTCAACAGATTCAGAAAAAGCATTTTACAAAACTAATTATCATTTCATAATGAAAATTCTTAGCAAGCCAGGAAAAAAGGCAATTTTCTCAATCTGTCGAAGAACATTCACAAAAAAATCTATGTGTAGCAAAATATTTATGGTGAAAAACTGCTTTATCTCCAAGATCAGGAAAACAGAAAGGATATCTGCTCTCTACCTATGTTCATTGTTTTATTGGAAGTCCTAGACAGTGCAATAAATCAAGAGAAAGAAACAAAAGGCATACAGAGTAGAAAGGAAGTAAATCTCTGTTTATACTAAGATGATATGATAATCTATTATAAAAATCCTAAGGAATCCAGAAAGGTAGTTACTAAAACTAATAAATACCAATCTTGAAGAGTACAAGATTAATAAAAAAACAATTGCAGTTCTATATACTATCTGCAAAATGTCAGAGATTCAAATTTAAAAACATCTATGACATTTACTGTAGTGTTGAAATACATAAAATATTAGAAATAAAAATCAAACAAAACATGTGCAAGATTTGTTTACTAAAAACTAGAAAACATTGCTGAAAGAAATTACAAAAGGCCTAAATACTTTGAGAGGTATATGATGATCATGATCTGAAAACTCAATATTGTTAAGATATCAATTGTCCCCAAATTGATCTATAGATTTAATGCAATCCCAATAAAATACCATCAGAATTTTTTTGAGAAACTGACAAGCTTATTCCGGAATTCATATTTTAATTCTAAGAAACTAGAATAGTCAAATACAATTTCGAAAAAGGAGAGCAATGTTGGAATATTTACAGCTATCAACTTTAAGACTTATTATAAAGCTACAGTGATCAAGAGAGTGTGGAAATGGCCTGAACACAGGTAAAATAAATCAGTGGAAATGTAGGCTCACAGAATTGCTTTTCGACAAAGACACAAAGGCAGTTCATTAGCACAAGGACAGTATTTTCAATAAATGTTGCTCAAGCAATTAGATATCCATATGCAAAAAATAAACTTTGACAAATGCCTCTTTTCATATATAAAAATTGACTCGATATGTCATATGTCTAAATGAAAAGTTGAAAGTTTAAAAATGTCTAGAATAAAAACATAGTAGAAAATAATTTTTTTAAAAAATCTTGAGTTAGGTATATATTTCTCATATATAACACCAAAAGCATGAGTCATAAAAAAATTGGTATTTGGACTTTGTCAAAATTAAAATCTTCTGTTCTTAGAGAAATATTTAAGATAATGAAAAGACAAACTGAAGATTGGGATAAAATATTTGTAAACCCATATTAAATAAAGGACTTTTAGCCAAAATATACAACAAGAAACTTTCAAAAGCTGAATATACTAGTAAACTTTAAGTGAGTCACATAGGTAGTAAAAAAATCTCCTTAAAGAAGACCAAAATGATTTCATCATAGTTTTTTAAGCCAACTTTAAAAAAATATGTAACTCTTACTTTCTTGGTGAGTAGGAGAAGTTTACAGTTTTTTTTGAGGCTAGAATAATCTTGATTTCCATATCTGAGGCAATATGTTAAAAAATAAGTTATAGGCTAATATTGATTGTAAGCATAAATGAAGAAATTCTAGCCCAAATACATGCAGATTTATTTCCAAATAAACAATTAAAATGCATAAACATACATGATTTAACTCATTATTTCAAAAGTGACTTAATGAGAAAATCTTAACATAATTCACTATGTTAATAAACACAAAGGAGGAAAACCATATAAACTTAGTTGTAGAAGAGCAACTAAATTCAAATATTGTTCAAAACAAACACACAGAAAACAACAAATATAGAAGTAGAGAAGTATATCTTTCTACAACCTTCAGCAGCCTTAGTACCATTATTACCCAACACGATATTGAAAGTTGAAATGAATGCACTGAAATGATGAAAAGAAGGAAAAAACCCAGAAACAAATATTGAAAAAAGAGATAAAATATAATCCACAGGCAGTATGTGGCAGTGCAGGACCTGAGGAGGGAGTGCAGCTGGATTTTGGGGCACTGTGGGGCCATGGGCTTGGCACTGTGAGCTGGGGATTGCGCCACTCCTGACTGGTCAAACTCTGATCTTTGTGCACCCAGGTGGGGGCTGGAGTGCCCTCCCATAGCTTTCCCTAGTGAGGCTTCCACGTCTGAGGAACTCCTGACACTCCCATTACCCTTCCTCCCTCAGCTGAACTTTTGGAAGTTGCCATGGAAAGTAACTCCAAAATCAGTGTCCCACTTTCTGTAAAAGGAAGGATCATTGTGGAGACCATTAAAAAAAAATGTGCTACTTACATGGAGAAGGTGTGATACCCAAGGACCTGAAGCCTGAAAATCCTTATTGATCATGCCTTTCACATAAATATAGCAGACCTTGACATTTCTTCCTTTAAGATGTGGAGCAAACTGACTGAAGAGGAACACAATGAGCAGAGGAAAGTGAACAGGATCTCTAAGAAAAATGGCGGCACACTCCACTACATGGACCCTGAACTCCTGAATGATATCAATGCAAATTCATGTAGAAGTTATATGTGTGCGGTTTTGGCATAGTGCTTTGGGCAATGTTTGCAAATAAGGAGCCATATGAGAATGCCATCTGTGAGCAGCAGCTGATAATGTGCATAACATCCAGGAACAGGCCAAGTGTGGAAGACATCACTGAGTTCTGCCCAAAGGAGACCGTCAGCCTCATGGAGCTTGCTGGGAGATAAACACAGAAGTTTGGCCTATATTTCCTGATAATAGCATCTTTAAGGGCTGTGTAGGATAAATCCCACTTGGTGATTTTTCTCAGTTTGACAATGTCAGGAATATGGTTTGAGTCTTCAGAAAATCAAGCTCCACTTTCCTTGTGGTTTCAAACTGACTTTCTATGTTTCAAACATTTTGTTCAATGAATTCAAAATGACTTTCTATGTTTCAAACATTTTGTTCAATGAAAAGATGCCTTCCCAGGCCGGGTGCAGTGGTACACACCAGTAATCCCAGTGGCTGGGGAGGCTGAGGCAGGAGGAGTTCAAAGCCAGTGTCAGCAACTTAGCCAGTCCCTAAGCAACTCAGTGAGACCCTGTCTCTAAATAAAATACAAAATAGGTCTGGGGATGTAGCTCAGTGGTCGAGTGCCCCTGAGTTCAATCCCCAGTACCAAAAAAAAGAGAGAAAGTTGAAAAGATGTCATCTGTCTCAAAAACATTAAGGTATATAAGATCTTGTTTGTTTTTTTTGTTTGTGTTCATTTTTAATTAGATATATATCATAAAATTTAACATCTGAGCTGTTTTCAAGCATGCAATCCAATGGCATTAAGTCCATTCACATTGTCGTCTAAGTGTCACCACCATCCATCTCCAGGTCTTTTTCACTGGTTCAAACTGAATCCCTACCCAAGAGGCATTAACTCCACAATCCCCTCTCCATCCCCTGACAACTACCATTTGACTTTCTGTCTCTATGAATCTGAGTACTCTGGGTACCTCATATGAGTGGAATTCTTCATGTCTGTCTGTCTTCTTCCCTTGAGCACAATGTCTTTTAGATCCATCTATGTTGTGGCACGTATCTGAATTTCCTTCATTTTTGCAGCAAAATATAGGCCACATTTTGCTTGTCTATTCATCTATTGATGGGCACTTGAATTGTTTAACTGGCCTTCTTGTTTACTAGCTTCTTTCATTTCGTTTTCTCCCCTTATTTACTTGGCATCTTTGGGAATGTATTTTGTCATATATATTGGCACCATGGTGTAGAGAGGAGAAAGTGGACATGGATATTTGACATATCCTTGCACCCCTTCCCATTCCCCTAGATTACCTAGGAGCTTGTGAAATAGGACAAAGTAAAGAAGTGAATCATGTGAGAAAGAAAGATGTAATGGGATTGTACTAGTCAGCGTATACAGTGTTCTCATATTTCTACGAGAAAACAGAATTAAAGCTCTGCCCACCACTACCACCAAGTTTTAAAGGGGTTCTTTGATTTAGGTGCCCATTATCATATGTGCTCATTTAGCCTTAATCTTCTCCTGTTTTGATTTCTTCTCTTCTTTCATTCATTTTTCACTTTTAAAATTAAAGTTCTTATTTTGGGACAACCGTAAATTAATGTGCTGTCATAATTAAAGAGAGCTCATGTACTTGTTTTTGGTACCAGCAATTGAACCCAAGGGTGCTTAACCAGTCAGACACATCCCCAGCCCTTTTTCATATTTTATTTAGAGATAGAATCTTGCTAAGTTGCTTACGACCTTGCTAAGTTGCTGAGGCTGGCTTTGAACTTGTGATCCTCCTGCTCAGCCTCCAGAGCCACTGGGATTACAGGTGTGTGCCACCACACCCAGCCCATGTACTCTTTACTCAATCTCCCCCCACTGGTAACATCTCACATGTTTATTGTGGCACTATTCGCAATAAGTATAATATGTAATCAAGCTACATGTCCATTGGTGGATGAATAGATAAAGAAAATGTGGTATACATGCACAGTGGAATATTATTCAGCTAGAAAAATGATATCCTGTCATTTTCACCAAAATGGATGGAACTGGAGGCCATTATGTTAAGCAGAATAAGCCAGACACAAGACAAATACTGCATGTTCTCACTCATTTGTGGAAACTAAAAAGTCAATCTCATAGAAGAACAGAGTGTAGTAGTGGTTAATAGAGACTGGGAATGTAATGCGGAGAAAGGACAAAAAGAATTTAATTAAGGGACACCAAACACAACTGGAGAGGACATGGATAGCATAGTATGGTAATTATACAGAGGGATCTATATAATTCATAATATATAACATATTTCAAAAGGACCAGAGAAGTACAGAATTTCCAGCACATAAAATCAATGCCCTTCAATGAGATGGAAGTGCTTATTACCCTGATTTATTACACATTGAATACATGAATTAAATTACCACAATGTATCTCACGAAAATGTGCAAATATTATGTCTCCAAAAACTCAAAATTTGTTTAAAATATAACTTGTATATGATATGGCTATGTGAAAAAATCTCTAAGAATCTATTAAGAGAATAAGCGTCCATCAAGGTTGATCAACATGTGTGTATGTGTGCACACACTCCTATGTATATATGTCAATAGAGTTCCTATATGGTAGCAATTAAAGTGTTATTTTGAAGAAGATCTCATTTGCATCACAATAAAACCTATGTGGTATCTACGAGTAAATCGAAAACTGTAATTTTACTATAAATTATTCTATTTAGATTTTATTTTCATTTATTTAATAATTTATACTTTTTTCTGCATTCAATCAAAATATTAAGTACTTAATATATGCCAGGTACTGTTGCTAGGGCTGCTAGAGATGTAGTGATAAGGAAACAAAGTTCTAGCTTTCATGACACTTGCATTCTAGTGGGAGGAAGCAATAATAAATAAAATGAGTACAATATATAGCATCATAAATAGTGACTGGAGAAAAATAAATCAAGGGAATGGATGATGACGGGGTGGCATTTTAGGAGTGGTAGAAAGAAAGGATAAGACCTAAATGAAGTGAGAGTGTTTGTTAAGTGGATATCTAGGGGTAAGGCATAAGAACTTTCCAGATGGTGAGAAGACACAGCACAAAGGCCCTGAGGTGGGAAGAGTAAGATCTACAAAGAACAGCACAAAGTCACTGTGGCTAGAGGAGTGGATGAAGTGAACAATGGCAGATGAGATTATAGAGGTATGCATGAAACAGATCATAGGGAACCTTTCTTGCAGGCCATGATAAGGAAAATGGATTTTCATTTGCGTAAGATAGAGACACCATTGGAGGGTTTTAAACAGAGTGACATAATTTGATTTGTGTTATAAACGGATCACTTACTTCTGTATTGTAAATAGAATAGAGGAGGGCAGGAATCAGAACCAGTTAGGAGAATAGTGCAGTAATCCAGGTATAGATGAGTGTCTAGGATCAGTGTAATAGTGGTAAAGAAGGTGGGAAGTGGTGCAGTTTTGGATGTCTTTTGAAGAGAAAGCAAAACATTTTGCTACTATGTAGTTTGGATATGGGATGTAAGAGACATATCAAAGCAAATTGGGGATAGAGTTAGGGTTAAAAATTATGGATAAGGTATTTTGGCTCGAGGAACTGTAAGGATAGTTTTCCATCAACTGAGATGGAGCACATCAGATGGGGCTAGAATAAGTTTTCAAGGAAAACTTTGGGGGGTCTGTGTTGAACATCTGTTAGACATTCATATTGGGATGTTAAGAAAGCAGTTAGTTCTATTATCTGGAATTTGGGGAGAAACTAACTCTAGAGAGAGAAGTTTGGAAGTCTTCAGCTTATTGATAGTGATTAAAATCACGAGACTGGATGATCTTATCTGGGAAATGAACATAGAAAACTAAAGAGGAACAAGGACTGAGCCCTTGAGTACTTAAACACCATCTTAACCATTGTATTCTTGAGCGGTTAGGATCTAAGTAGTAGGCTATTTTTTTTTTCTATTGAGCATGATATTTTCTACTTTTAAAATTTATATTTGAGATAGAATTGTACATATTTATGGGGTACAGTGTGATATTTTGATACATGCATATAATGTGTAAGGATCAGTTCAAGATAATTGAACATTTATCACGTCTTTGTGTTGGGAATATTCAAAATTGTCTCTTCTCACTATTTTGAAATATATGATAAACTGCTGCTAACTGTGCTCATACTACTTAAGTAGAACTATTCTTCCTATTCAGCTGTATTTTTGTACCTGGTAACCAACCTAATCTTTAATACCACCAACCTCCTTGTCTTCCCAGCCTCTGGTAAGAACTATTCTACACTCTATTTCTATGATAACTTATTTAGCTTCCACATACCATGTCAGAATATTTCCTATGGTTTCTCCAAACCCAGAAATCCTTCTATTTTGTCCTCTAAAACCATAGTCCTGGTTTTCCCAGAACAATTGCAGCTTACACATGATGTGTCACAGTTCTGCTCAATTTGGCATCTGTTTTTCTCTAAGGAGTCCCAGATTGGATGAGATATTATATAGTCACGTCGTCAAGAACTCAAAATCATCAGCAAAGTCCTCTATATCTTTCTCCTGTTTGCTCACTGTTCCCCTCACCTTCTTGATATAACTAAAATGTGGATCTACCCAAGGACCCTACAGCCTTCTCAGTCTCAAATCCCTTACTGCTGCTTCCAGGTTATTCTCTTTCTCTTCCTTAAAAATTGCCTTCTGTATTCATATATGAGTGTACATATATGAATACATGAACAGTGTAACTCCACATCATGTATAACACAAGAATGGGATCCTAATTAGAATAAGTTATACTCCATATATATATAATATGTCAAAATACATTCTATTGTCATGTATATCTAAAAAGAACAAATAAAAAAATCACCATCTGTGATTCTCTGTAATAGCATACATTATCAATTTCCTACCTTGCTATTGTTATCTATGGCTCCTCAGGTGCCCCACCCCCAGTTTCTCAAACATTTGAGCTTCCATCTCAATATTATTCTCTTCAATTCTGCCTTCATTCTTTGTGATTCCCATATCTCAATATCTGATCTTTCCAATGCCCTAGTATCTCAGTTTCTTGAAATCTCCCCTTTCAATTTTTTCCTTCCCCTATTTGCAGCCTCCATCTTTTCATGACCAATGACTCCTACTCCTCTCCTCTATCGGTGGAGCTGAACATGGCTGGAGGAAAAAAAAAAACACAAAAAATGACACTCTCACTTTAAATTCAAGACCATGAACCTCAAGTGGGCACTTAATGTTGCCAGGAAATCACATAATATTATCCTAGTCCATTTACTCTGCTGGTTTCCTAGACAACTATTTCATATGTTCTCTTCTCCCTTCAAACCTCTAACACCTCCGCACATATCCTCATTCTCAGCCCATAACCTTGCTTCCGGTTTCACGGAGAAAATAGAGGCAATCAGAAAACAAAGCCCACAAATTTCTGCCTCTGCATCTACTCAGCTATGTAAATCTGTGCATGTACTCTGCCCTTTCTCCTATTACTATTGATGGACTGTCCCTGCACCTGGTGAGTCCAACGCCTCCACTTGTTTATGAGATCCCATTTCCTCTTAGCAATTCCCTCCACTCTTTTTAGAATTTTTTTTTGTTATTGTATTTTTATACATTTATTTTATTTATTCATTTTTATGTGGTGTTGAGGATCGAACCCAGTGCCTCACATATGCTAGGCAAGCACTCTACCATGGAGCTACAGCCCCAGCCTCCCTTCACTCTTGTCCTTCTAGTCTCAATTTTTCCCTCTACAGGATCTTTCTCGTTGGCTTCAATCATGCTATTAAAACATTTAAAATCTTCAGCCCCATTAAAACATTTAAAATCTTCTTTTGAGTCACCTTCCTTTGCTCACTACCCACCCCATTTCTCTGCTCCTCTTTACAGCAAAATTCCTTGCTACAATTGCCTGCATTCAATGTCTGTAATTCCTCTTCTCCCATTCTTTTTGAAGTTTTTATTTTGAAAAAATTACAGATCCATAAGGAGTTGCAAAAATAGTACAGAGAGGTCCTTTGTAAATTTCACTCACATTCTCCCAATAGTTACATCTTACACACTGTAGTATAACATTAAATCTAGGAAACTACCATTAGCACAATGTGTGTACATAGTTCTATGCCATTTTATCATGTATGTAGATTTGTGTAAGCTGACTGCAATCAAGATAAAGAACCATTCCATTGCCACAAGCATCTTCCTGCTACCTGTTTATAGCTATATCCCACCTGCAACCCCTAATCTTTGACACACACTGATTTGTTCTCCACTTCTGTAATTTTCTGATTTAGAAAATGTTGCATAAATGGAAGTCTACAATATGTAACCTTTTGAGCTTGCTTTTTTGCATTTGCTGTAATTTCCTTGAGGTTCATTTGTTAATGCATTTGTCAATCATCTTCCCCCATTCCACCCGCTTTTCCTTGTGTTTTGTACAAAAAGAGGATAAGAGATAGTGCACAGTGTCATTGGCAGATCCACAGAGGTGGAAAGGGGTGGTGACACTGTGGGTGTCTAATAGGTCATCCAGGACAAAATCAGGAATGGTGCCTATCTTTTTGGCCAGTTTGCCTCGCTCCATGATGCTGATGTAAAGGCAGAGGTTGGGCAGCAAGAGCAAATTATATTCCATGCTTGTATAATGTCAAAATGAACCCTAATATTATGTATAACTAAAATGAACTAATGAAAAAAGAAGGATGCTTGACACTGTGTTCTTTACAATGGAATGGACTAAGTGAGACATCTGGAAAGAATGAAGGTTTGAAGGTATGGTCAGTGCTTTGTGTGACATCGGCAGCCAATGGTAGAGCTTTATCAGCCCCAGGAACCTCATGCTGCCTTCCAACGTATTGTCCCACACCACTGACTTTCTGCTGTGCCCCTGAGGCTTCTTAGCATAAGGTCCTCCAGAATGTGTACGCACAGGTGCCTGCATGGATATTTTTCTTGTGCAGTAGGCACATGTCCTTGAAACTATCCTTGATCTCTAATGGGTACAGGTACACCATGAGGTTTTGGTCTCAGACACCAGGACACCAGGACACCATGACATTATCCACCACAAATTCCTTGCTGTACACCTCGAGGACCTTGATGTTCAAGGACCTGAAGCTCAGTGTCTTGCTCCCATCTAGGTAGTGTAGCAGTGAGATGCTCTAGGTGACATCTGAAACCAGGATGAAGTTCTATGTTCTGTTCATGGGTGAATGTGCAGCTGGCTGCTGATCAAGACCATACTGGTTGACTCACTAGCCCTCAGGATCCATAGGAAGTGCTTCTGATCAATGTCTGACACCATTGTAGTCAGGATAGTCAGGACCCCCTTTGTTCCATCTCATAAAGGACCTTGAACTTGTTCTTGATCATATGGTAAAGTATGTCATTAGTTTCAGAAACTACTACACCATTCTGGAAAGTATGCCATTTTATTTTTCAGAGCATTCTACATTCCCACCAGAAGCATGTGAAATATCTAGTTTCTTTGCATCCTTTCCAGAATTTAGTATTATCACTGATTTTTAAAAACATTTTTAGTCGTAGATGGACACAATAACTCTATTTTGTTTATTTATTTGTATGTGGTGCTGAGGATCAAACCCAGTGCCTCACATGTGCCAGGTGAGCATTCCACCACTGAGTCACAGCCCCCAGGCCATCACTGATTTTTAATTTAACTGTTCGATTAGGTATGTAGTCACACTCATTGTAGACTTAATTTGCATTTCCCTAATGGCTTTTTTGTGTGTATTTGTTAACCATATATGCTCTTCAGTGAAATGTCTCTTCATATCTTTTACTCATTTTAAAATGGATTGTTTTTTTTCTTTTCTATGTTGTTACAGTATGTTAAAAATTATTTGTTCTGTTTAGATATATATGACATATTACACATACATGCAGTATAACTTCCCATTCTTGTGGTTGGACATGATGTGGAATTACACTTGTCATGTATTCATACATGAATAGAAGAAAGTTATGTCTAATTCATTCTACTGTCTTTTCTATTCCCATCCTCTCCCTTCCCTTCATTCCCCTTTGTCTAATCCAATGAACTTCTATTCTTCTCTCCCCCTCTTTATTTTCTTTTACCATTCAATTTTGAGAATTCTTTATATGTCCTATTCTTTTAGCAGTTGAAAAACGTGCCACTTCTCTCTGGGCTCCACAGATCATGATTGGAAATGTGCCTTCATTCAAATTGTTTGTCCCTTCTAGGTAAGATGTCATTTCTCATTTCTCACTTGCAGTTTTTAAGATTTTTTGAAGGGGGTATTTTACTTTATTTTATCCTATAATTATTTTTATTTTTGACTAACATTAATTATACATATTGATGGGGTTCAGTGTGCTATTTTCACACATGTATACAGTATGCACTTCTCAAATTCAACCTCATTTATTCGCCCTCCCCCACTTTCCAACCTCTATTAATTGCTATATTACATTCAGGTTGATTTTTTTAAGCTTCTACATATGAGAGACACCATGCAATATTCGTCTTTTGTATCTGGCTTATTTCATTAACACAATGTCTTCCACTCCCTTCTGTCCATTTTTCTGCAAATGACAGGAATTCATTCTTCTTTATGGCTGATTGACTTACTCCACATTTTCTTTATCCAGTCATCTGTTTATGGACACTGACACTGATGCATACCTTAGCTATTGTGAACAATGAAACAGGTGTGCAGGTATCTCTTTGTGGTCCTGAATTCAAGATATTTTCTTTGTTTTTTATTTTATAAAAATTTGCTCTTTCTTGGCACGGGTTTCTTTATTTTCTTTGGGGTTTGCCCAGCTATTGAATCTGTAGGTGTATGTATTTTCCCAAATTTTTGAAAATATTCATCATTATTTTTTCCAAAACATTTTCAGCCAGCCCCACATTTTTCTCCTTTTCTTCCAGGTCTTGTTGCACATGAATATTAGAATTTTTTGGTATAGTTCTACATATCCTTGAAGTTTGGTTCAGTTTTCTCTGTTATTTAAACTGCATAGTTTCTATTGCATTGTCTTCTAGTTCATTCTGTTTCCTCCATATTCTTTATTCTGCTGTTGAACTCATTCAAAGATATCTTAAACTTTAGGTATTGTGGATTTTGGTTCTAAAATTTCCCTTTGGTTTTCCTTTATGTCGTTTACTTCTTTCCTGAGAATTTCTACCTTTTTCATTAATTTCAAGCCTCTTCATATTTGCTCTTTGAAGCATTTTTCCATTGGATGTTTTAAAATTTGTGTAAATATATTTCCATTATCTGTGTCACATGGGTCTTGGTATTTGTTTTTTTTTTTTTTTTCTTGTTTGAGATTCTCCTGGTTCTTGTTCCAACAAGAGATTTTCATTTGTCCCTTGGACATATTGGGTATTTTGTGGAATGACTGACTTATTTATTTATTTATTTTTCAATATTTATTTAGTTGTTGATGGACCTTTATTTCGTTTGTTTATTTTTATGTGGTGCTGCGGATTGAACCCAGTGCCTCACACATGCTAGGCAAGTGCTCTACCAGTGAGCCACAATCCCAGCCCTGACTCTTATTTAAACACTCCATTTGAACTAGTCCTGATATCATACAAGGAAGGGAACACTGCCGTGTTACTGCCAGCTGGGGATGGCAGACCATGTTCTGTACCTTATGTTCACTATAGGGCAGGAGAGGCACTTTGTTCCTATTGGAAGGGGTGAAAAATCAAGCTCTCCACTAGGCCTCCACTGATAGCACTCAAGCACTATGTCATTCCTCAAATTCCTAGGTCCCTATTTGGTCTGCCTTCCTCTTTTCATCTTTCTGAAACATCTTAGTTTGTTTTATATATAATGCCCAGGGTTTTTCTTAGCAGGGGAAGTACGAAGAAGTGCCTTCACCCTACCCTGAGTATAAGCAGTTCTCTCTTTTCCATTTTCTCTTAAACTAGCTCTTATCAAGGTTTCAACCTCCATGACTCTCCCAAAATGGATCTTGTCATTGTCATCATGACCTCCACATTTCCAAATCCAATGTCATTCTCATTTTACTTGACCCATCAATAGCAATTCATTCAGTTGATCACTTCCTCCTTTTTTCCTTAGTCTTTTTAAAAAACTGAATTAGTTTTTTTTTACATTTTCAGTTTTAATTTACACATGGTGACTTTACATATTGCAGGATAATATTTTAATACATGTATATACTGTGCAATGATTAGGGTGATTGGTATAACTGCCCCTGACATATATCATTTCTTTTGTGATAGAAGCATTTAAAATCCTCTCTACTAGTTACTTTGAAATATTCGGTTTGCTTTTGTCAACCATAGCTCCCTTCCTCCTTCTTGAAATACTTTGTTCACTGTTTCCAGGATGCCACACTGTTTGGATGGATCTCATAGCTGCTTTCTTAGTTTTCTCTTTTGTTCCTTCTCAACTTCCTGATCACTTAATGTGGAAGGGCTCCGGAGCCCTCAGCTTTGTTCTCTTCTCTCCTTTGGTCATTTCATCCTGTGGTTGTAAATAGTAAACTGCTGTCAACTAACAATTTTTTTTAAGAGATGGGTTCAGATTGGGATGTTTGTCGTATCATTCATTCATTTTAAAAATTTTATTTGTTTAGATAAAATGATAGTAGAGTGTGTTTTTTAATTGTTAAAGGACCTTTATTTTATTATTTATATGCGATGCTGAGGATCAAACCCAGTGCCTCACACATGCTAGGCAAGTGCTCTACCACTGAGCCCCAGGCCCAGCCGAGTAAACTGTGTTTTGATCCAAATTACTCTCTGATTCAAACCACTACCTTAAATTACAACTTGTACACCTAGCTGCCTATTAAATGTTTCCATTTGGTATCTAATATATATTCAAATTTTAAAATGTTAAAACTCTTACCCTGATTTGATCAGTATACAATGTATACATATTTAAAAATATCACATTGTACCACATGAATATGTACGATTATTATATCAATTAAAGCAAAATAAAAATTAAAAAGGAGATAAAAATATTAACAACTTATGAGTAAGAATAGCATGTGTGTGTTTTTTGTACTACTTTAAAATTTGTAATTTTTGATTTTGTACTGCCATGGATTGAAACCAGGGCCTTAAGTATGTGAGGCAAGCACTCTACCACTGAGCTGCAAAACAGGGACAGAATTTTGTACATTAACTGTTAATTTGAAATCATTTCCAAGTATAAATTTTTTAAAAGTCAAACGAACAAAAGGTTAAAAATCTGAATTTCCAAACTCAGCCGTCCCCAAACCCGCTTATCCTTCATTATTCCCAGTTGCTTAGACAGTAAACCTTGGGCTCATTCTTGACTTCTCTTTTCTAATACCTGAAATCCAAACCATCAGCAAATCCTGATTGTGCAACCTTGAAGAAAATACTTCTTAATGCCTTCACCTTGGTCTAAGGTACCATTATCTCTTGCTTGGATTATTGAAGCTGCCTCTTCACTGATGATTCTTCTTCCACTTTTGCCCTCCTATGTAACTCAATAACCAGAACAATCCTTTTATGAGAGAAGTCAAATCCTATTATCCCTTTTCTGAAATCCTCCCATGACTTCTAAGCCATTGCTCAAATAAGAGCAAAAGTCAAAGTCCTTTCGTGGCTGATCAGGATCTGACCCACTGTTAGTTTTCTGATCTCTTCACCAACTTCTGTCTTCCTTGCTGTTTCCAGTCACACCAGTGAGGCTTCCATATGAGAGCCTTCCCACTGGTTTTGCCTCAACCTCAAATTTTAAACAAATATTTTTTTAGCTGCCAGTGGACCTTTATTTTACTTATTTTTATGTGGTGCTGAGGATTGAACCCAGTGGCTCACACGTGCTACGCAAGTACTTCACTACTGAGCTACAGCCCCAGCCCTCAACCTCAACTTTAGCCACCTTCCTCTGGGTACCGCATGGCCTCTTCTCTTAGTTCCTTCAAGTTATTTCTCAAGTCCCACTTCTGGTGTCTTCTGACAATACCTCTGATTATTTTAAGTCATAACTTTCCTTTATATATTCCACAGCTTAATTTCTTCTATAGCACTTACTTCCCATGTGTACCACGTAATATTATTATTTATCTAGTCATCATCCGAGTTCACTTCCAAATCCCAAAAGTGTAGGCTCACCAAAGGCATGGGCTATTGTCATGTTGTTCACTGTTGTGTTTTCTGTATCTAGAACAGTGTATGACACAGAATAAATACTCAATGTATAAAAAAATAGAAATGCCACCTCACTCATGTTGTAGTGTCCCAGCACTTTTTGGTAATACTCCTGTTAATATTCTTAGGCTTGGAGTCTTAAAGTTTTATTTTAAATTTGAATTTTTTTTTACTTCCATTATATTTAAAAGTTAATTTATCTACTATTATATTGTTATATTCTGGAAGTTGCCAGGATAATGACCCAACAGCAACAACAACATAGAATGTTTTCTTGTCAAATTCTTATCTCGCTTAGTAAAACTAGGCAAGATAGTAATCTGGAAAGTCATTATTCTTTTTATTCTAAAGGTATTTAAAGTGACTACAAAGACCTATAAAAACTTAAATAATTCGAGTGAAAGAAAATAATAGATAGGAAAATAAAATGGAACTAGATGTGAGGTTGATAGAAATTGCAATCCCCATCAGTATGTACAACTATAATGCACCAATAAAAATGTGGAAAAATACAATCTATAGAGCTCCATTCGTCTGCTTAGGGTGGACCAAGCAATGGACTCCAGGCTTTCTAGTAGCTAAGGTAAAAGAAGAAGACAAGGCATGTTTCTTAGATCCATTCCTACAGACAGCAATGTCCTCTTTCTAAAATGGTGTTCTTTACTCTACCAGTAGATGGCACACATTCAATATGATGAAAATATGGAACAAGTTCTGTAATGCATGCATACTATGCTAAGCCTAATAGTAAACAGTCATTCTTTCTGAACTATGTAACTGGATGTTTATTTCACCATTTAGTTCCTAGTGCAGCTTTGTGGAGAAACTGTTATTACCCCCCTTTAGAGATAAGGAGACAGGCTCAGAGGTAAATCTCTTGCTCAAGCCTGGATTCCAGACTAGATTTCTGCTCTATCATGCTCTGTTGTTAACCTGCTGTCATTTGGAAAACAAGGTAGTTTTTTTTCTACTTGGTGGAAGTCTTGAGAAGCTCTCTTTGACTGGGGATCTTATGTAATGCCACTGTCACAAAGTGCAATAGGAGTCAGAAACAAATTTGGGGTTCTGACAGTAGCTATTTGAAAGCAGAGAAATCACTTAGTCTGTGTACCTCAACTTACTCTTCTGATAAATGGGAATGGTAACATCTGCTACTCTTAACTCTAAAGATGGTGTGAGGATAGAAGGGAGAAAAATATGTGAAAATACCCTGTAAGAATTATGTATTAAGCTGAGTGTGGTGTTGCACACTTGTAATCCCAGGGCCTCTGGAGGCTGAGGCAGAAGGATCATTAGTTCAGAGCCAGCCACAGCAACTAAGCAAGGCCCTAGACAACTCAGTAAGACTCTGTCTCTAAATAAAGTATTAAAAAGGGACTGGGGATGTGGCTCAGTAGTTAAGCACCCTTGGGTTCCATCCCTGGTTCCAGAAAAAGGAAAAAAAGAAACCAATAATATATTAAACCAGCACTTATGGAATCCCTATAGTGAGCTGGGTGCTTTGATAGTGCTCTCAGATAATATTATTCAAAGTGTGGTCTGTGGTCTAATGACAGTCCGCAAACCATTCAGTATTGGTCCGTATCGAACCAGAATGAATTGAGAGTGAATGTTTCCAAACCTTAACGACAATTTGATGGACTAATTCTAAAGCCAACTGAATTGTCACAAAAGAATGTGTCTTGTGTTTTGCATGTCATTATTTTAATTTCATTTTTCTACTATTGATTTTTTACTGTGTTTAAGGAAAGTATGGGGTACACAGTGCCTTTGGGGAAAATGGACTTTCCTGTTCAAGTGTGAGCTACACGTGGACTTCTCTTACATAAAAGAGCAACCTGACATGGAATATTTTAGAAAATAAAATTTCTCATGAAAATCATTTGTTAAAAATTATGTGGACCCAATTAGAGAACTATAAAGACTGAGATTTTTGCAAATCATAGATGTTCTAGTGTATGTTCACAGACTGACAGGATCTTACTTTGACTGGCACTAAGGAGTAAGTTAACCAAACTGGCTCTTCAAACTAATCACTATTCTTGACAGGTTATTAAAAACAATTCTCTTTCTCTCTCTCTCTCTCTCTCTCTCTCTCTCTCTCTCTCTCTCTCTGTACTGGAGATTGAACCCAGTGGCACTTTACCACTGAGCCACATTCCCAGTCCTTTTTTTTAATTTTTGTTTTGAAACAGTGTCTCACTAAGCTCCTTAGGGCCTTGCTAAATTGCTGAGGCTAGCCTCAAACTTGGCGATACTTCTGCCTCAGCTTCCTGACTCACTGTAATTTGAAAAAAAATTTATATATTCAGGAAATATACTTTCATGGCACAAAAGTAAGTACACAACTCTATATTTTGCATTTTCCCAGATACTGTTTTGAAGATAATTTTACATATAAATACATGAAGTGCTTTCTCTTTTTGCCAATTGGATGAATGTTCCATTATTTATTTGATCAGACCACTATTGAAGGATTTATGATTGTTTCCCATTTTTATTATTGCAAAAATGCTACAGTAAATAACCTTGTACACACATTTTATACATATGCAAATATAACTGGAGAAGAAAGTCCTAGAAATGAAACGGGATCTAAGTCCACATATTTAAAATTTTTATAGTTATTGCAGCATTTTCCTCAATTGACTAATTGCACTCCCACCAGTAATTTATGAAAGGACTCCCCCTGGTTTGTCAACAGTATATTATGAATATTTTTATATTATGCCAAAGGTATCTCACTGAATTTTTCTATTACTATTTCTTCAATTATGAGATTAGTTATCAATTATCAGTATAGAAGGCACTAATTTTTCTTGATGCTTAGCTCTCCAGGTACAGGGTAATTAGAAATGACTTCAGATCACTCTATTTTCAAAAATTCCTAACCTACTACCTTAATAGGTTCCCTGAGTTAGAGAACTTTGTTCATCTTCTTTTACTCTGTACCATTTTCTAGAACCACTCCCAGTATTCACTGAATACCCCAGACATTTCACTTTAAAATTAGTATCTGGCCAGGGGATGTAATTCAGTGGTAGAGTGCATGCTTAGCATGTGTTAGACTCTGGGATCAATCCTCAACACCAAAAAATAAAAATAAATAAATAAAAGTGGTATCCCTAGGGGATAACACAGTGACTGCCACAGTAGTAAAGGATCAACGAAATGTAGAACAATTAAATAAAAATAATGCCAGACACATTCACTTACTACTCTACATGGTCATGTAATCATCATGTAACTATTTCAGTCTCTATTGTGATGCAAATTTCGAAATCAAAGATAAAACTGCTCTATACATGACAGTTTGACAGTTTAAGTGTCACCATGATCTATATGATCTATTGCTCTGGAGGATTTTTTTTATGCTAAAATAACTTTAAACTGCTACCTTTTATTATACGGAGACCCGAAATGGCTCTTGATCATCAGTCTTAGTATCTGGGTGGGTGGAGAACGTCTTTTTCAATGTTCTCTACAGGACGTATTTATTTTGATCTCTCTTCACTCTTTTGGTCCAGCTAAGGTTTTCTGGAGTGTGATCTGGGACATGGGGAAGAAAACAGATTTAACACTTCAGAATCCATGCTTCTTGATTAAACCGTTAACTTCGCCTCTTTAGCACCACACCCTAACTTCTTTGTCTGGAAAGGTATATTGGCAGTCATCACATAAATAACTCCTTTTAAAAGCAGTAATCCAAAGGCTGAAGGGGCCTTCATCATTATCAATACTAGCTTTTATTGACTTAAAACTTAATCTATTATAATTGTTCGACATCTACTAATATATTTAATCCTATTATCCCATTTTACTGATAAGAAATCAGAAGCAGAGTGAAATTAGGTAACTCAAATGAGGGATCACAGCTAATATGTGTTGGGTTCTGGTTGTTTTTGAGCCCATGCAGTCTGGCTCCAGACACCACTGTCATAACTGCCTTGTTGCGCAATTTGTAAAAGATAAAAACGTTCTATTTTTTTAAATGTACATTTTCTGAAATATGTGTGCCCCCCCCTCCCCCGCCTCCGTGGAGTCCTCCATGCTGTCAGCGGTCAGTGGTGACACCAAGTGGCAATCTTCTTGTACTGCAGCCCTTTCATAATTTCCATAAACCTTGCTCCATTCTCTCTCTCTCTCTCTCTCTCCCCCCTCCCTCCTTCCCTCCCTCCCTCTCTCCCTCCCTCCCTCTCTTTCTCTCTCCCTCTCCCTCTCCCTCTCTCTCTCCCTCCCCCTCCCTCCCTCTCTCTCTTTCCCTCTCCCTCCCCCCTCCCCTCCCTCCCTCCCTCCCTCTCTTTTTCTTTCTCTCTCCCTCTCCCTCTCCCTCCCCCTCCCCCTCTCTCTCTCTCCCTCCCCCTCTCTCTCTCATAAACCTATACCTCAAATACCTGAAGTAAAGCCAATATACTTGCTCTGCAGAGGCATCTTGGAGCAGTTGTCTTTCAGAGACAAGTTTTCTTCCAACTAGATTGCTATTCTTCAACCCTTTTTTTTCCCCTTTATCAGAGGAAGAGGTATTTTTTCCCCACGATTAGCTGGTATTTTGGACTTCCTTTTTACCTCTCCATGTATAACTCTATTATTTATGCATGTATTTTCCTGCCTTTTGTATTTCACCAGTGCCTGTATCTACAAATAAACTCTGTTTTTTCTACCCTGCAATGACAGGGATGGGAGGGTGGGGTTGGGGAGGGGAGAAGCAAACAAACAAACCTCTCCTTAAACAGTCACCCCAGATTCACCTTCTTAAAGAAGAGTTCCAGTAAAGGAATCGCCTTGCTAAAAAAAACCTCAATTCTTGAGCTAGGGGTGTAGCTCAGGAATAGAGTGAGCGTTTGGCATGTACAGGGTCCTGGGTTCAATCCCCAGCATCAGAAAATCCCAACCAACAAAACAAATAAAATCCCGCAATTCTTTCTCAGTCACTTTCTGAATTAAGTACATATTCTGTCCAATTTCAGGATTCTTTGAAATCAGGCCCCAGTTTACCTCCTTGTTATATCTCAGACAACTCCCCTACACTTCCCTATGCTGCAGCAGCTGTAAAGTGATAACATGTTAAAAATTCACTTTGTTCTCTAAAGTTTCTCTAAAGTCTAAGTTTCTTCGGAAACTTTGCCGCTTGAAATCATATCAGTAAGAACCAATCATCCCACATTTGTCTGTAGGATATAAGTTTCTTGGACAAAGAGAAGTAGCCTTGATTTTCAACCCAGGTGCAGAGCTGCAGATAAGGGGTATCTGGACACAACATTCCACATGTATCTTTACTTTGTAGTTCCCAAGGATACAGAACTCTTCGTTCACTTCACAGTCCAGACCTGACGGTGACACCATGTGACACAGTCCTTTGCTTTGAATTTACCAAACATGCTTCTTTTATTGATTTTTAAATGTCTTTTTATTTAGTGCAAGGTGGAAAGACAAAATGATTTTCTTTCAGGGGTATGAAGGGGTGCTGGCCAAACAAAATACACAAATTCTAACACACTATGATTAATTCACTCAAACACATTTTCTAAGAGAAGTCTTATTTTAAATTCACCTATATTCTACCCTCCTACAGATCCTATAATGACCCAATCTTTTTTGTTTGTTTGTTTGGTGAGATGACCATGTTTTTTCTGGTTGTGTGGTCTCCTCATTCCAATAGGTCAAATGTTTGACTGTGTTGGATTACAGATTTATCTTTGGAGTTCATGTTGTTTTGGCTAGGATATAGGTCTTGTATCTCTAGCTTGTCCAAATTAGGCATTCAAAATTGTTCACTCTAGTGGACACTGAATTAGAGTTAGTTGGGTTCTAGTTATATTACTTGGCTTGATGATACTGGTTCCAATCTCAGTTGTGGTAATACCTTAATTAGCTGGATCATCTTAACTAAGTAAATGCACTCCATTTGGCCAAAGTTTTTATTTTCTTTAAAACAGGAGGGGGGCTGTTTCTTCGAACCCTAGGGCATGAGCTTTGGAGTCAGATCTTGGTTGGAATGTGCAATTTATTGTTCCTATAACGTTTCCTTTTTTGAGCCTTTGTTTTGTAATGATTAAAATGTAGAAAATACAAATAACTGCAACATAAATTTTCCAGTGTTGCTATGAGGATCAAGTTGGTTGCTATAAGAATCACCATATTTGAGCATTATTCCTATTCCTACTATTATGTGAGGTTGGAAAATTTTCTTAACCTTCTGAGCTTCTGTATACTTGTGAATAAAAATGGGGAATTAAGGGTATATACTGCATGGGGTTATTGTGAGCATTAAGTGAGATGAGAAAAGAGTAAAGGACTTTGGACAATGCCTGTCATGTATGAGGTTCAAAATACATGATCTGATGTTATTAGTATTGGATTTCTACTACTAACTACTCTGTGGGCCAGAAGTTCGTGATAAACAGTTTCATTGTAAGGATAGAACCAAAAACAAGGGACTGACAGGCTTGAAACAGTGAAACAGTATGGGGCGTTGCTTTTCAAAAGCAACTAACACGCCCAGCACTGGTTTTGGACCCGCCCAGTGCTCATTAAATATGGCAGCGAGCCGGACCATCCTACTGCGGTTGCGCATTTCGAAACTCCTCCCAATTGCTCCTCCTCAGCCGGAGTGCCCCCACCCCGCCTGGGCCGAGGTGCCAGGCGAGGGCCCTCCGTGGCGCGCATGCGCAGACGCCCGCTGGGCTGAGCTGATACTCTGGAGGCGCCTGTCACATGAGCCGCGCGCCCGCTCCGCTCCCCCTCCTCCCTGGCTGGGCTGTGTGAATGAAGCTCTGCCGGCTACGTGGGGCGCTAGCTCAACTTAGAGTACTGGAAGCCAGAGCCGCCGAGCGCGCTGCCCACCGGCAGCGGATACAGACTCCACAGCTCCTATCCTCGGCGACAGGTAAAGGTAAATGGACTGTCCCTTCCCCAACAGGTCCTTAGTGGGCCGCTCGTCCCCGGCCCACCCCCAGAACACCCTCTGATCGCAGCGACACAGGGGAAGCGCTCCCCTGCTGGCTCAAGTCCCCCAGAGACGGGGGTTCCCCTGCCTAGACGCCGCCGCCTGGCACTCGGAGGAGATAGACAGGCTAGTTTTAGCTAGTGCGGGGCGGCATCTTCCCGGGAGCCCAACCCAGTTCTCGGAGAAGGGTCCCTGGGCTGTCCCAGCAAAGTTTCCTTGCGGAGCGACGACAAACCTGCCCCGCTTTTGAATCGGGGAGGTTAGCTGCCTGTGGTCCCCTTTCTAGGACTGGGAAAGGGTGGCGGTTGCTGGTAAAGCTCGGTCGAGGCCCCGTTCTCCCTCCAGCTCTGGACTTGCCTCAGGTTTGTGTGGGTTTTTGCGAAGTCGAGTTCAGACTCTCAGAAAAGTAGTTGCTGCGCGTTTTCCTCTTGCCACTCAAACGCGGTGACTGGTTCTCCCCTGACTTTTGAGCCTGGCGCTTGAGCGCCTTTACCAGTAAGGGGTAAGGGAAAGCTTTACCCTTACGTTGATGCACGTTTACCTTTATGAACATTTCAGAGCAAATCAGTTGCCCAGAGTTCCAAGTGAGATTGTATGTGTGCCTGTGCGATAACGTCAGTGGAAACTGCCCCCCAGTAAATGAGTGAAATACAGAAGTTGGAGCACTAAAAGCCAGTAAGAATCCTCTTTACATACCCTGCATACGTTTATTAACAGCTCTCTGGGTTTAACTACAAATGTTGAATTTCTCCATGTTCACTACACGCACAGTACTTCTTAACAATTGAAATAGGAGAAGGAAAAAAGGAAAAGAAAAAGAAAAAGTAAACCAAAACAAAGTGTGCCAGGTTCCAGATAAGTCTTTGGAGTGCCTTTTCTTGAAGAATGTATCCTGGGACTTTCTAAAGTTCCTCGTTTCCTAGGACGTGGCGAACCTTTCCTTATCCAAAGCACTCTCTTTTCTCTGTTGGTGTTTTTGGGACTGGTGTACACATTAACCTTTTTGTTCTTTAAATAAAAAGGTCATTAAAGACAACTAACATCATTCTTTTAGTGTTAGCCTTCAGTGTTTGTGCTTTAGCTTTTTTAAATTCAGAAGTGGACGTTTTGGTTGTATAGAAATAGCAATCTACTTTGATGTTCAGTAAGCTAAAAAGGAGAGGACTTTATTCTTCAAGAAGCAGCAGATTGGCTTGTATGCTAAGTAAGGAAGATCCAATTATTAAGTAAGAACTTAAATGGACAAGCATAGTGTTTAATATATTCAGCCACCAAATCAAACTATGTACAGTAGTTAGAACTCTCATTTTCTCTCTCACATTCCTAGTTCTTTTCATATTCTTTCAAACAGTATTGCCTAAGACTAAATTTAATGTTGAAATAGTAGGAATTATCTAAATTAATTTGATTATAATTAAACTGAAATTCTATTTTTACATTTCCTTTTTCCTTGGTTATTTTCCCTCTGATATGAGCAATATGTGCTCACTATAGAAAATTTGCAGAGAGGAGAAAGTAAAATGAATTGGAGAGGAGGAACCACCACCAAAGGGTATCATCATTCTTCTCTTTTTATTATGCTTCCTTTCTTCCTTTTTTTTTCTTCCTATGCAAGATTGATTTTAAAACTTTAAGCATGCACAAAACTTGCTTTTCTTTCTACTGATTACTTAAGGTAAAGTTGGGTATTTGGGGAGTTGAGGAGGGGATTGGATAACAATACTGCTTTTCATTCTCCTAAGTGTGAGACTTTGAGATGGAAAAGATACAACAGTTATCTCATCCAACCACTCATCCTTTGAGATTCTGAACCCTGTGTACTGAAGCTCCAGTGATTCAGGTAGAATCCAAAACTGACAATATGAACTGACTCTAGTTCTCTGATTTTCTTCAGCAGTACTTTCAGCAGTACCTCAAGGAAAATGTGACACTGCTGTATTTGCCTGTCTTTAAAAGATAAATTCAGAGAGGGGCAGGAGATAATGATTTTCAATCATTTGAAATTTTTTAAGTGTTTATTTTTCTGTTTGCATTTTCAGGTTTGGGGCTTTAGCATATTGCAGAAACGAGGACCACATAGCTGTTTTTCTATCTCGGCCCCATTCAAGTTTCCCTACAAAACTGGGGGGCTCAGGGAACTGAGTCTGTGACCCCAGTGTGGGAGAAGATAGGATCAAGATGGCCATGTGGCAGGGTAAGAAATTAGCACTTATTTCTCTAACTGGTTTTTCTTCCTCCTCTATCTTCCACCCCCACCCAACTCTCCAAGTCAGTGGCAGGCAGCCAGCTGTTTCTTTAATTTAACCCTTTGTCTTTGCAAGGACAAAGCACATTAATTTAAAAGAAACTGCTGCTAGCTCGAAGTTCAAAATATTTTCAAGTGGTGGTTGGGGGAAATTAGAAAAATTTCAGAAGAAGCATTTAAAAGAATTCTCTTCATTTAAATATGTGCTCATGGGTGTTATATGTGAAGAAATTAGAATGATTTTTTCCTATTTACATTTTTCATTTGTTATAAGCAAATTTGTATCACATGATTCTCAAAGATGGGGGACACAGATACTGGTACCTCTCCGGCTTCCCCTTTGCAAAAATACTTTTTTGGGATTTAGGCAGTTTGAAAAAGCTGTTTAATGTTGTAATGTTTGTGTTTGGTGATAGAAGGAAAATGCCTATTTTAACAATATATGCTACCCCAGAACCGGGCTCAACAGTGTCTTAGCTGATAGATCACATCTCTTGTGAACCTGTGAGTTTCTATTACATACGAAGTTATCTCTAAGTTATGATGGGGTTGAGGATTGTGTCCTTGGGGATTGTATTGGGATCTTCAAGGACATGTGGGTTTCTTTTGTTTATCACTAGGGAGTTTGGGTTTAAGAAACGATGGGCAAATAACATTAAATTGGTTGTGATCCACAAAAGGTTAAGGACCACTTAGATGGAGTAGAGTGAAGTAACTTGAATATCTGTAAATATTCAACAGCTAGGTTTCTAGGTGGATTAATGTATCTTTTAAAGATATTTCATTGTGCTGGTTATAGTTTAAAATATGTAGGCACACAAATGTCACAGTTTTGATGTACATGGATTGTCAACTTAAAGACATTTGTTGATATGAAATTTGGCCTGAATGCTGGCTTTGACTCATAATGGACATTCAAGAGTAGTTTGGATAAACTCACTTTAATCCTGAGATAGTTCTTCTTTCAGCAAACAGAATATAGAGATGAATAAAATGCAGAACCTTAGAGTGTACCTTGTGTAGGAAAGACAGACATGAACAAATAACTGTGTCATGTTGAACCAGTGTTACAGTAAGGAGAAGAGTAAAATGTGATGGAAGCCCAAAGAAAACCATGATGAATTTTGAATTTTGAACTACTCTAAAAATGAGTAGGTGTTGGCCAAATGGGCAAATGAGAGACTTACATTCTGGGCAGACAGAGCAGTACTGTTTAGGAAATTCAAGTTGCTTTGTTTGCCTAGTATGAGATGTATAGGGGCATGACCTCAGACAAAGCAGGGAAGGTAGTTGGAGGAGGCCAGAGAATAAAGAACCTTGTATGTTCTAGGAAGGATTTTATACTTTATCCTGGAGACAAAGATTCCAAACAGGGAAGTAACATAAGCAGATTTTGTTTTAGAAAGATTACTTTGGCAGTGGTGCTGAGGTGGGGTGGGAGCTGGAGACAATGAAAGCCTGGATTCATTCAGGAGGTTTCTGGAATAGTGATTTAGGGGAAAGATGTGGAGAATCTGAGCAGAAACAGGGGTACTGAGGTTAGACAGAAGAGGATAAGTTCTAGAATATTCTATGACTGGTTGTAACAAAGTTGCCTGCCCGTTTTGGGGGCTGGAAGCTAGCGATGCCATTCTCTGAGATTGAGAACAGAAGTGGCAGAAGGGCACAGTGATGGTGGAAGCTAGCATACTGAGATTAGGTGTGACCTACCTGGGTTGAGGTATCTTTGGGCTGTCAGGTCAATGTTTTATAGACAGTTTTGAAAGTATGGAACTGGAGATTGTACAGGTCGGGATATAAAGTTTTGTTCCTAATGATGCATGAAGAGCTTGTGTTGTTTTTCCCTATGGCTAATGGATATGTTTTTAGTTGTTAATGATTTACTTATTTTACAATAAAACATTTTAATGTTTGACGAATCTTAATAAAAATATCATATTTTCTGAATAAATAATATATCTTGAAAGGCCCTTAAAACTTCTCTGCTCATAATTACATTGAAGTGAAACCTCATTTTTCAAGTAATATTGAAGAGGGAAGCAGTCCACATAAGTAAGTTCTTTTGATCACTGCAGCTAATTCCTTATTTTGGACAATTTCTGAATTGAGAAGTGTAGTAAAATGATAATTTGGAAGGAAATATGGTCTAATATTTAACTATGTGGGTCTGGAGTCACCTCTTCAGGTTATATCACTTGGTATCTGTGAGGCTATGGGCAAGTCACTTAACCTCCTCTGTGTTTCTGTTTCCTCCTTTGTGGAATTGGGTAATAATAGAACTCACCTTATAGCGTTGTAAAGATGAATTAAGGTAATATATGCAAAACACTTGGAACATGGTAAGTGCCATATAAATGTGTGCCTTTATTATAACCATAAAATGCTTGTTTGGTGTATAATGGTGTTCAGAATATTGTTTAATGTATAATAATGCTCAGTAAAATACAGCAATAGCTATTACTGCTACCACTACCATTACTGCTATCACTATTTTTTTCCTTTAGCCTGGCTGGGATTGGGACGCAGTTCTAAGAAGGTAATTTCAGTTTGTCCTTGGAAGGTAGAGATTTAGATCTGAAGAGATTCTCAGAGAATATCTAGCTCAACCTAAACGTTAAGCAACATACCCAAGATCAGATAGGTAGTAGTTCATCTTAATGTCAAGACTAAAACCCAGGTCTCCTGATTCCCTATCCCAATATTCTTTCCATGGAAATATGTTAATCTTCATCCGTTCAACAAAACTTCTGAGTTAGTCTCTGAGGAGCTATTTGAGAAACTATAAGAGGTAGAGGAACCCAAATCTCCTTGATTTCTTAGATCATTGCTGTCTAATTCCTCCATGGAAAATTTGATCTGAAATCCTGTACCCCTTAAACATAGTTGACAGTATTATTTTGCCTTCACTTGATGTGGCCCTCTAATACATGTTCTTGTCACCTTAAACAGAGTGTCTCAGGCATACTTGAAGATTTTTGACAACTTATGGTGAACCTTAGTAACATCAGTTTTGCTTCGTCTTTTTAAAAAATTGAATCCTGGGATTTGTATATAGTAAGCAAGTGATTTATCATTGAGATACATCTCCAGGCCCTTTTAAAGTATTTTATTTTGAGATAGGGGTCTCACTAAGTTGTTGAGGCTGGCTTCAATCTTGGGATCCTTCTGCCACAGCCTCCTGAGTAGCTGGGATTATAGGTGTGTGTCACTGTGCCTGGTATAATATCAGTTTTATTGGTCTAATGGTTAAGAAAATATTGAAGAGGGGACTAGCCACTTTGAGGTTGGTAACTTGTGTTGTCAGGTGTTATTTATTTATTCAGTTAAAATTTATTGAATTTGAGCTGTGTGCTGGGCCCTAGAGATGGAGTGGTCAAGGTAAACAGGCATGATTTCTGCTTTCTTGGAACTTATTGATAATTAATGAAATTATATATTTAACAAACATGCTGAAGTAATTTGGAAAAAATGACATCTACAATATTTGGAAGGATAACTGTGTTTTTGTGGTACTGGGAATTGAACCCAGGGTCACTTTACCACTCAGCTGCATCTCCAGTCCTTTTTATTTTATTTTATTTTTTATTTTGAGACAGGATTTTGCTAAGTTGCCAAGACTGGCCTTGAACTTCAATCCTCCTGTCTCAGCCTCTCAAGTCCCTGGGATTACAGGTGTGCCCCACCACATTCAGCTAAAATAATTTTTCTCTATAAAGGAGGGAGGGCATCAGAATTTCCTATGGTGCTTTAAAAATATTCTTGCTCAGGTCTCATGCCACTCAAATTGTTCTTCAGTTTTAGGACATGAACATTAAAAAAAGCCCTGTGAGCAAATCTGATGTGTAATCCTGTTTGGGAACTGCTGCATAAAAGAAATAAAAGTTAAAAAAAAAGAGCAATGATAAAGGAACTTAAAAAATTAGAAGAGACTGTATAATCTTGGCACATGGAAGATATTTGTATGCATAATATCAGAGGTAGAATAATAAAGATAAAGATTAATATCATTAATTATATGAAAATTAAAAACTTCTGCACAAACCATAAATAAAGTTAATGAGAAAATTCGGAACTATTGCAACAAGACTCATTATCCTTAATACATAAAGACTTAGAGAGCAGTAAGAAAAATAGAAGGGTTTTACTAGAAAAATGTGCACTGGATGGGAAGAAGATGCAAAGGAAAATACATAAAAGGAGAAATCCTAATGACCCTTAAACATGAAAAAAGGTACTATCTCAGTAGTAGCCAAAGGGAAATTAGAATGGGATGCAGGAGTGACAACTCAGTGTTGGCAAGAACTTGAGTGAGCAACCATTTTAAAACACTTCTGGTGGAAATGTCAATTTGGCAATATTTATCAAAAACTTTAAAAAATGTGTTTACCACAGGAAAATGGATGGAACTTGAGATCATTATGTTAAGTGAAATAAGCTAAACGTAGAAGGTCAAGGGTCATATGTTTTCTCTCATATAGGGAAGCTAGGAAGGAAAAAGGAAAAGAGAGGTGGGGGGAAATCCCTTGAAAAATAAAGGGACATCAATAGAGGAAAGTGCTTAGGAGGTGGGAAGGCAGGGGAGGTGCGGGGGAGGGATATTGACCAAATTATATTGTTATATTGTGTGCATGTGCGAATATGTAACAATAAATTCCACCATTATGTATATAATGCACTAATAAAAATGTGGAGAAGAAACATTCTAATATAACTCAAAAATATGTTTACCTTTTGACTTAGCAATTCTTTTTTTTTTTTTTGGAGTTTATCCTAAGCAAGTAATTAAGGATGTGCCCAAGGATGTATCAATAAAGATATTAGTTGCACCATTTTCTATAATAGGAATATTGGTCACACTCATTCTTTTGCTGTTATAAAATGGAATGCTGTGGTTACTAAAAATCATAATATACAGTTCTATTTATGAAGACAGAAATAGGTTCATGATATCATGTTAAATGGGGGGAGGCAGATTCCAAATGATCTATAGTTACTTTGGACTTAGACCTGAATTCGAATGCTGGCTTTATCTTTTATCAGCTGTATGATGTTGTGTAGTTAACTTGCCTTAGTGCTCCTTAATTTCTCCATGAAAGTAGAGATTAAATAGTAGCTAACCTAATAGTTTCCAACTTCTGTGCCTACTAGGATCACTTAGGGAATCCCAATTTCTGAAACGCAGGCCTCACTCAGTTAAATTAAGTCTGAATCTCTTTGGGTGAGACAGAGAAATTAGTATTTTTTAAGCATGCCAGGTGGTTCTATTGTGCATTTGGGAACTGCTGAGAATTTGTTGATGGCATTAAATGGCAAAATCATAATGACTGGCATGTGGCCAGAATTCAATACATATTATTGCTATTTTAGTATTAATAGTATAGGGCTGGGGTTGTGACTCAGTTGGAGAGTGCTCATCTCACATCTGTGAAGCACTGGGTTTGAAACTCAGCACTACATAAAAATAAATAAAATAAAGGTAATGTGTCTATTTAAAATTTAAAAAAGATTAATAGTTGACCACATTTTAACATGTGTTTATGTCCATGTATTATATATTAAGAAATATCTGAAAGGGTATATGCAAAATTATTAAATAGATGTATCTCAGTTGTAGAATGTGTGCTTAGCATACACAAGACCCTGGGTTCGATCTCTAGCACTGCAAAAATTATTTAAAAATTATTGTTGACTTATTTTTTATCTTTCCAGTTTTCTGTGAATAACATTGATTACTTGTTAAGCTATACTTCCTGAAGTAAATATATACATATATATACATATACATACATGTATGTATATATACATATATATGCATGCATACCTTTTATTTAAAAGATATTTACATTTAAAAACTGAAGATACAGTTTCCATATTGGGGAATATAAGTAAATTATGGCAGATCCATAGAGTATAACAGCTGGCTATTAAAAATCAAGACAAATGCTGTGGAAAATGTTCATGAGATGAATACAGAATGTAAGGAAATGATCCAAAGTTGCTAAAGCAATTTGCTTCAGGTGATGGTATATACTTATTCCCCCCACTTAACTTTTATTTTCCAAATTTTGTATAACAAACATGTATTACTTTTAAAACAAGTGAACAAGTGATTTGAAAATGTGATATAAAAGTCATTGGACTCTTGAAAATTGCCTCCAACAAGAAGCACAGCACTTGGCCTTATGGAAAGTTGTTTCAGCCGCTCTGTGTCCCCCTCTACCTTTGAATTAAAAAACAAAAGAAAAGCAACCAAGCCCTGGAGTGTTTGGTTAGAGCAGGATTTTTGCTATTAATACTTCCTCAAGCACTCTTATAATTTTTGGCTGTCTTATTGATTCCAGAAAGTCCTTTGGGGAGTGAGAGTATGGGACAGGGAGATTGTGCAAAAAAGGAGAGGATTACACTGCATGGAAAGAAGAGGTTATGTAATAACACGAGGTGGCAAAATATGTCAGTATGTATGAAAAGAACGCAGAGGAAATTGTCATAAAATAGATAATTGCAAGGAGAAACTGTTCTGCTGGTTTCAAATCCAAAGGGAGAGTGTATGTTTCAACTTTGCAGATTTTTTTCAGCATACCACAGTGGATTTGTAAACATTCTGTATATTTAGCTAACATTTGGTGGGCCAGGGGGAGTGTCACAAAGCAGTCAGTGAACTGAAGACAGAGGTTTGGTGTGAAATCTGGGTAGCCCCATGGATTGCTAATTGGACCACTATTACCCCCAAATATGCATCTGGTCCTGACTGTTGACCAAAATATTAGTTCCCCTGTTAATCTAGAATGAAAGTTAGGTTTTTATAGCAGTAGCAGGAAGCAGTGCCTCCTCCCTTTTTTCCTCCATCTGGCATAGTGCCTTCCCTACAGCAGGTACTCCAGAAATGAGTTCTTTGTCAATTTAAAAATAAATATATAATTTTTTTAAAAAATGAGTTCTTTGTCATTCTTTACCTGTTACCTTTGCACAACTCAAAAGAAATGGATGGGGGATGAATTGTGGTGGAAAGAATTGAGTAGGGGGTAAATGAAAACAGCCTTTCAGGAAATTATTCCTCATGAGTCAGTCATTCTTTCCCAAGCACACAGCTGCAGGCCCTGGAATCTGATACACCTGGATCTGAACCCAGCTCTGCCATCGGACAGCAAAAGTTACCTAAACTCTAAGAGACTCACTTGTTTCATCTGAGGTCAAAATAGAGTCTCTGGAGACAGACTAGCTGAGTTTGAGTCTTGGCTCTGTCACTACTAGTCCTGTGACTTTGGGCAAGTTATTTAATCTCTTTGTGCCTCATCCTCTTCATCTGTAAAATGGGATTTGTAATAATAGCTATTTATAGAATTATTGGGATAATGCGATGCATTAATATATTTATACAACCCTTTGACAGCTGCCTGGCAGTTGTTGAGTACTTAAAATGCTGGCGTTTTTTATTATAATATGCAAAAGAGATAATATTACTTCACATGCTTCTAGATGTAAATGAGGCAGTCATAGAAATGGCTGACTTACTGTAGCTGCTCTGATTGTACTATAAAAGTGGCATAAAAGTAAAATTAAGTATGTTATGAAAGGGATGTTTTAAAAGTGGAGAGGATATTTGGAGGTGATATATTTCAAATCTCTAATCTTGCAAAGGAATAACTGAGACACCGTGAGATATTCCGGGTCACACAGATGTTACAAGATACCTAGACCAGGACCAGATCCTGGGGATTGTGCTCATCAAAGCTGGCTCTTTGCCTGTTTAGCTCCATTGCACTGGGTTGACTTCCTTTGGCTTGGGAATTTTATAGTTTTTGGCTGAATGTTTGTCTTTCTGCATTATCTCTTATTGGTACTGTGAAGAGTTTAGTTTTTTTTTTTCCTCTCAAAATGTTGTGTTTTCATTGAGGCTTCTGGTACAGTTTTTTCTTCTTGTTACTACATTCACATTTTTGAAATAAACTATTGGTTCTTATGTTTTAACCAGAATTATGATTACATGAAACTTCCTGTTTCATGTAATGCTGTTCTAGGTGTTAGGGGTAGGAAGAGAGGAAGGACTAGGAAGTTTCACTGTTGGTGATAACAAATACCAGATTCTTCTTATTACCTTCATTAACACCCTGGGTATTTATAGACCTGTGCTCAGAGCAGAGAAACAGTTGAGGAGTTAATAGTATGAGGTAACTTTCTCAGTAACATCGTGTTTTGATGCTTTTCAGCCCCAAACAATCCTGGCATTAAGTTGCAATTTATTGTATTTATTTAGCATTTCTCCCTTGACTACTTTCTATGAGGAACATAGAGAAACACAAATTACAACACAGAGTAAAAAGAAAGAAATCCAAGACTGGGACCATCCAGTAGAAATGAAATAGTTATTACCAGATAATGTGAGATACTGAGGCACTGAATTTTTCTTCTTTCTTTTTCTGACCCTCAAAGATAAACATACTTAATTACTTCATTGGCATCCTCTGGCCAAAAATATGTCCAGATGTAGAGATACCACTTGGCTTTGTCTATGCTAAGTCTTCTGGTCTTTCCACCACCCTCCCTTTGGTCTAGCTTGACCTATGAGCCACCTGTGACCTGTAATTACAGCCACCTGTAATGTTTCCTACTTAGCTTGAGAATGGTGAGAGGCACATGAGCAGGGGAGTTCCTGCTGTCCAAATTCCCAACTCTGCCAAGACCTGTACTTCCTTGGGTTCTCTATTGCAGTAATCAATAACAACAGAGCTTCCTCCTCTTGCATTTCTCTGTATTGAATAATGGTACCACCATGCACTTAAATATCAAAACCCAAATTCTGAGAAGCACCATGTATTCCTTGCTCTTGCCCCACCTGCAGATTGCCTACCCTGGTGACCTAAATCATTTCAGTAAGAAGTGTTCCTGGCATATACCTACCTCCCTTTAGCAACAATAACCTCCCCCATCCTCTGGTAAAATTTGCCTTTACCTTCTTTGTGTATTTTCCCTTCTGTATTGTTTATCCCTCAAGGACATTGTCTGCATTCAGTCTTCTTGTTTTCTCTGCTATGTGCCAGGCTCCGGGTTGGGCTTGGAGATGCTGGGGTCATGATTACTGCCCTCCTAAGCCTTTCAGTCTCCCAGGGAAGTGGAGTACAAACAAATATATTGATATTTGCTTATAAAGAATGCAAGGAAAGTCAAGTCTTATGAAAAAAATTGATGAGGCATAATTTATAGGGGTGGGGTGGGGGTTTGGGAGGACATGACAAATGCATCTGAAACCTGAAAGATGTCATAGGATTTATCCAGGCAAAGAATTAGGATTCAAGGTGGAATAAATTAAGTGGAAATCCTTGATGTGGAAAAAACTGGGGTTCTTTTCCAGTGTAGTCTAGTATGGCTGGTCCATAGTAAATGAGGTATAAAGGTGTATGAGATAAAACTGGAAGAGTGAGCAGGGGACAGGTCCCACAGGCTGTGTAGGCCTTGTTGCCTAAGTATCCTGACTGGGTAGTGTGAAGCCTTCACAGATGGGTCTATTGGATGTGTGACCAGTGAATGATCAGGGAATGTCTCATTCATCTTCTAATACCAAGTACATGGCAGAGAGTGCCCAGCACATAGTATGGGCTCATTGAATCTTTGTCTAATGAGTAATAGCTCTTTGGTCTTTCTACTAGATTTGTTGGAGATTAAATGAGAGAAGGTATGCTAAAATGCTTTGTAAAACATTAAATATTAACCAAGTATTATTCTAGATGTGATTGAGAGTCTTGCTGTCTTGCTTACAGGTGTTCACTGTCACTAGGAACCCCCCCTCCCATTCTCTGTTAAACTAGCAAAATCTCTCAGTTAGGTCATTCCATCCATGAATATGCTGATGTACTGAGTTCTTACATATTCAAAGTGTGTCTCCATTTGCCAATGCCTTTAACTAATTATGGGTGAGTGGAAACTACCTTATATCACACCATTATGTAGCACTCCTGGTGTTAGAGATAATTATGGGTGATGTTGCCAGGGGCAGTATAGGTTTCTCTTCTATGCTGAATTCACTCTCTAAATCTCTGAATCTAACAAATCCATTATTTAAGAGGAGGATTAATTCTGAGGAATAGCACCCTCTGAATTTGCATTTGGACGGGGCATGGCTAGTCACAGCAGGATGTGGTTGCCGCCAACTGTGACACTTGGTTTTCTAAACTTAAAAGATATAACAAAATTATCAGTGCTTTGCTATTCTTGTGTTAAATATCTAGTTCTCTATTTGAGCTGCAGGAGCTTCAGATCAGACCATTGACTTAAAAGCCTACCTCTGTGCACTGTTGGTGGTAGTATAAATTGGTAGAGTCCATTGGGAGGACAGCTTGGAAGTCCCTATGAAAATGTAAAATGTCAATACCTTTTGTTCCAGTGAATCTATTCAAAAAAGGAACTGAACAAATGTCACTTGTTACAAGGATGTTGGTTACCTCATTGATGCCCTCTTTTTCACTATGGGCAGTCTTAATGTACACCATGAGGGACTGAATATGTTAATTATGGTATGTACACACTATGGAATGCTGTTTACCTCATTACAAAAAGTGAAGTAGATATAGATATAATGGCAGGGAATGATGATAAAGATACATTTTTTCAGTGGGGAAAAAGGTGCAGAATGTTATGTATTATAGGATCCTAATTGTACAATAGAAAGAAGGTGGAGGTTACAACGGGTTAGATAGATAGGAGTTTGAATATATGTATACTTTCATATGCTTAGAAAATTTCTGGAATGATGCATTAGAAACAATTCTCCGTTACCTTGGGGATTAGGCGTAGTGGGGCTAGGGTTTTTTAATGTTCTCTTGACACCTCTTTATACTGCTTGACTTGTTTACAATAACCTAGAATATCTCTAAATAATAAAGTTAAAATAAAACTATACCCCACTAGATTCTTTCCTTGCAACTATTAATTTATTCTAAGAAAAAAAAAGGTATACTAATGGTTAAGGTGGGAAGTCAGATCTGAAGCACAGGAGGCAGAGTTGGGGGTCATAAAACTATGGACCTCTAAAAGCCACCAAGCAATTATCCATGGGCACAGGGCTGAGGGGAGATGTTGCTTTGATTTATCTTAATGCTAAGAAAATAACTAAGATTAAATTAGGCAAAAATTGTGATTTTATTAGTTTTTTGATGAAACAATGATATCATTAGTTTTGATCTGAGTGTTTAAATACCTAAATAGTATAGTAATTGTATTCCAGACTACAGTTTAAAAATTAAATGTATCAGAGTGTGGAATAATAGCTGTTGTTCTTGATCAACTCATTTGAATATTGTAAGTGAACACTAGCCTACAGTATCTTCAGCTTTTTGCTTAAGGACCTGAAGAGAAATGCAGGTATGTATGAAGTAGAGGAGATATAAGTTGTCTAATATTTACATTATGGAGTTTTGATTAAATTAAGTATTCAAATCCCTTCAGGCTCATTCGCCTCAAAAAAAGGGCTTTGCCCTATGATACAAGAAGTCAAAGGGATATCCATCTGAATGGCCTCTTGATTTGGTATAATGCACAGTTCCTTCACCCAGTTGTGGGTGTTCAGAGACAAGAGTGACTATCCCATGGTAAGTGACCTTAATTCTCTAATACTTGTAATGTTAGTCAGGAAATGGACTATAGAAAACTTAATAGATCAAGAAGCAAGATAAGGATTGGGGTTATAGCTCAGTGGTACAGCCCTTGCCTAGCAAGTGTGAGGCACTGGGTTGGATCCTCAGCACCACACAAAAAAATAAATGAATAAAATAAGGCACTGTATCCATCTACAACTAAAAATATAAAAAAAGCAGGACAAGTTTTATTCTAGGATGTTAATAGAGATAGCTATATAATTGGACAGGTGGCAGAAACTGGAGTGATGGGAGTAATTACAAGAAAGAAGTGAAGGTTAACATTTTAGGCTACAGGTGGAAACTAAAAGACTGGAATCAAAGAGTAAAATTTCTGAGAGATTTTTTTCTGGTTGACAGAACCAGAGAACATGAGTACCTTGCTGGAGTATGGTTTGGTTTGAACTTGAACCTGGAGGTGATTCATAGTGGACCAGGCAGGAAGAGCCTTTACCTTTGCCAGTGATCACAGAAGCTGTTAGAAATGGCCCTAGCTTAGAGCAGGCATGAAGGAGGGAGGAACTGTGAGTAGAAACCAGACATCTTAGAAAGTCAGACAGAGAAAATCGTGAGCTATGAGTGAGTTGGATTTTGACCTGAGAACCCATACTCAGCTGCCTTGGGTAAAATATGTTGCTTTGATTTCTCACTTTGTAGTAAAATATTCTGATGTGACTGAGGTTGAGAAAGAGAAGAGACCAAATAATGATTGTTGTCAGTGTTTTTAAAAGTGCTTCATATGAATTATCTCATTTAATCTTTTTTTTTTTGAACCAGGGATTGAACCCAGGGGCACTCAGCCACTGAGCCACATACCCAGGCCTATTTTGTATTTTATTTAGAGACAGGGTCTCACTGAGTTGCTTAGTGCCTTGCTAAGTTGCTGAGGATGGCTTTGAACTCGCGGTCCTCCTGCCTCAGCCTCCGGAGTCACTGGGATTACAGGCGTGCGCCACCACGCCTGGCTTATCTTATTTAATCTTTACAATAACCACCCAGGAGGCAGGAATTGAGGTTTAAAGTGGTTGAGTAATAGTCTGAGATTGTACCTGGTGGAGCCTGTGTCCAAGGCAGCCAAGCTCCAGAATTTGTGTTCTTAGTGTGTATTCGTAGGGGTGCAATTCCCGGAATCCATCCTCCACCTTCACTCCAAAATAATCAGGGCAGTGGCCAGTTGTGAAAGAAAGGAACTTCCTATTAGAGTACCCTTACTGTGATCCTAATATGCAAGTGAAATGATTTCAAGAGGTGAGAAAGCAGAAGATTTGAATAAGCAACCTGTGGATAAGTGGAATACATTTCTATGGCCAAAATTCCATATTCTTTCCAGATTTAAGTGGGTAATTTTGTGAGTGTTTCTGTGTGGAAGACATTACTAAGTGCAATGTGTGGGACTGAGAAGATTCAGAAGCAGACACTCTCCTCCAAAAAGCTAGTTTCTCAGTGTTATGGTTTGGAGGTGAGGTGTTCCCCAAAAGCTCATTTGTGAGACAATGCAAGAAGGCTCAGAGGAGAAATGATTGGGTTTTAACCCAATCAGCAAATTAATCCCCTGATAGGGATTAACAGAGTGGTAACTGAAGGTTGATAGGGTGTAGGGAGGAGGTAGGAATTGGGTGCATGCCTTTGGGGTATATATTTTATAGTTGGAGAGCAAAGTCTCTGCTTCCTCATCTCTATGTGAGCTGCTTCTCTCTGCCACACTCTTCTTACATGATGTTCAGACTCACCTCGAGCCCAGATGTATGGAGCTGGCCTTCTATGTACTAAGACCTCTGAAACTGTGAGTCCTCAAATATGCTTTTCCTCCTCTACAATTGTTCTGGCTGGGTCTTTGAGTCACAACAGTGAAAATACAGAGTGAAACACTGAGGAAGTTAAAACGTGCACAAATACATGACCCATGCTAGTGTTAGACACACATTCTAAGAGAGTTATTGAATATCGCTATAGTTTGGATTTTAAATGTCCCCCGAAGGCCCATGTGTTGAAGGCTTGGTTTCTAGCCTGTGGTGCCACTGGGAGGTAGCAGGACCATAGTGCAAGGAAGTTAGGCCATTCGGTATATGCATTTGAAGATGATATTGGGACCCTAGCCCCTCTTCTTCTGCTCTCTTTCACTTCTTGACTTCTATGAAGTAAGCAGTGTCCTTTACCACATGTTCCCACCATGATGTACTGCCTCATTACAGACCTTAAAACAATGGTGCCAGGTTCCCATGTGGGGAGGCCTCCAAAAATTTCAACCAAAAGAAACCTTTCCTCTTTTTATAGGTATCTTCTGAGGTTGTCTATGTATTATGGGTAGGTTCTTCTATTGTTAGAGCTTTTAGATAGTATTTCAGTCAGCAAAGTACCAGGTACCCTTGAAAAAACTAGAAAGGAAAGTGTCATTCTTGGCCTGTTATATATATATGCATTGTCTCATTAAACCCTGGTAACAACCCTTTGTTGATCAAATGATTTTCAAACCAGGACACTTGAAAGTAGGGTGCTAATCAGCTTGAGGAGACATAAACAGAGACTGTCCAAGGGAAACCAGTGCCATGAGGTGGGTTGTATTATTCCCATTCAACACATGAAAAAAATGAGGCCCCTTGTCACATAGCTGGAAAGTGAAGGCACCAGGACTTAATGGATCTGAAATTAAGAGGTCTAGATGTTATTTTGTATACAATGCAGTGCAATTGAGGGCCTTGAGCAGAGAATTGCCATGGTCAGAATTACGTAGGACAGATGGAAATGCAAAACTGAAATCTGAGAGATGATTTAGAAGATTGCTGCAAAGATTAAATAGAAGATTAAAAGGGGCTGGCTATAGAATGTTGAGTTTGTGGAATTAAAGGAAGGGTTAAATGTGAGAGACATCACAAGGGAAGAAATGACTATGACTGCTTGTCAACTTTGGAGAGAGCAAAGATGATGTGAAATTTCAAAATACTTAGTGAAGACATTGTATTAACTAAAAGAAGGCATTGTAACTTAGAAAGGAAATATGAGTTTTCATGAGCATACCAGATTGAGAAAAAATCTGCTTCCATTTTAAATAACCTACTGTCTTATAATCAGGAACAAATTATTTAATACCTCTTTGCCTAAAGTTACTCTTCTGTAAAGTATAATGCTGTTTGGCAGTACAGAGCCTCCTGAACTAGCACACATTGTCTCAGATGTTTCAGGTAATGTTTCTTGTCTGCATTTTTGAAATTTGAGAACCCATGCTCAGTAATGTGAATTCCAGAATTGAATGTAATTTTTGCATCTTATTGCTAAACAATAATTCTAATATTAATAATGATGTGTTATCTTCCTCTGCTGAATTCTTGCTTCTGTTAGTACCTCTAACTAATAATTACCAGGCAAATTGTAATATCAACTTTATAAACCTTTTCTATCATTGTCTTAAACTGTAATTTAAATTCTTTATCATGGTGTAACTCTTTATATGTTTATTGTAGCAGCCCAAATAGAGTAGAAGACACCTGAGGTATAGGAACATGGTTTATGGTCCCTCTAGTTCTTCTAATGCCTTAAATAGAGGCTCCCAGGAAGTATTTATTGATTTGATTCAACCAGTTCATATGGCCCAATAATTCTCTTTTGTGTGTGATGCTGTTATTATGGTCTCATGTTACTGGGTTTTGGTAACTATGTCTGTGAGTTCAGAATGAGTCAATGGCCCACTTTTTCCTCCAGCCGTCTGTCCCTCTCTCCCTTTAAATCAAAAAATGTTTCACAAATTTGCATATCATCCTTTGTACAAGGGCCATGCTAATCTTTTTGTGTGTGTGTTATTCCAGTTTTAGTGTATGTGCTCCCGAAGTGAGTTCTCGTTCAATTTTTTTAAACAAGAACTTTTCTCACTATGTCATTACTTAAACATTAATATAGTTAAATTTATATTCCCTGTTCATATTGTTAGTTGTAGCTTTATTATCATACATATTTTATAAATGTTTTTACTCAAGTAATTAGTAAAATATTGCTTCATATATTTGTTTTCTGTTGCTGTATAATAAATTACCACAAACTTCTTTACTCCAAACAATACACATTAATTATCTCAGGTTCCATATATCAGGATTCTGTTATGGTTCAGCTGGTCCTCGGCTCAGGGGCTCACATACTGCAGTCAAGGTGTTGCCAGAGCCCATGTTCTCATCTCAGGCTCAGGGTCCATTTCCAAGCTCATGTTGTTGTTTTTTTTTTTCAATTCTGATATAAACTTTTTCTTTTATTTACTTATTGATTCATTGAACACAAATGGAGTACAGCTCTTGTTTCACTGGTTGTACCCAAAGTAGAGTCACACCATCTGTGCATTCATGCATGTACACAGGGCAATGGTATCTTTCACAATTTCTGTTATTATTTTTACCCCCCCACCCTGACACCACCCCTCCCTTCCCTCCATGCTATCTATCCTTCCTCCCTTCTTGCCACCCTTCCCCCCCGC
Source organism: Glaucomys volans (assembly GCA_020662805.1). Classification (NCBI taxonomy): domain Eukaryota; kingdom Metazoa; phylum Chordata; class Mammalia; order Rodentia; family Sciuridae; genus Glaucomys; species Glaucomys volans. Next base: position 242,762 of record JAJEJO010046753.1, read on the forward strand.
ATTATGCATCATCATTCATTTATCAGAGAGACCATTCGGCCTTTGGATTTTTGGGATTGGCTGATCTCACTTAGCATAACAGTCTCCAACATCATCCATTTACCTACAAATGCCATAATTTTATTCTTCTTTATGGCTGAGTAATATTCCATTGTGTATATATACCACACTTTCTTTATCCATTCATCTACTGAAGGGCATCTAGGTTGATTCCATAATCTAGCTATTGTGAATTGAGCAGCTATGAACATTGATGTGGCTGCATCACTGTAGCAATCTGATTTTAAGTCCTTTGGGTAGAGGCCAAGGAGTGGGATAGCAGGGTCAAATGGTGGATCCATTCCAAGTTTTCTAAGGAATCTCCACACTGCTTTCCAGAGTGGCTGCACCAACTTGCACTCCCACCAGCAATGTATGAGTGTACCCTTTTCCCCACATCCTCGCCAACACCTGTTGTTGCCTGTATTCTTAATAAAAGACATTCTAATTGGGGTAAGATGAAATCTTAAGGTGGTTTTGATTTGCATTTCTCTTATAACGAGTGATGTTGAACATTTTTTCATAAATCTGTTGATTGCTTGTAGATCTTCCACTGTAAAGTGTCTGTTCATTTCCTTGGCCCATTTATTGAATAGCTAAAGCAGTTCTTAGCAAGAAGAGAGAAGCAGGGGGTATCACAATACCAGACCTTCAACTATATTACAGAGCAATAGTAACAAAAACAGCATGGTATTGGCACCAAAATAGACAGATAGATCAATGGTACAGAATAGAGGACACAGAGACAAACCCACATAAATACAGGTATCTCATACTTGACAAAGGAGCCAAAAACATGCAATGGAGAAAAGACAGCCTCTTCAACAAATGGTGCTGGGAAAACTGGAAATCCATATGCAGCAAAATGAAACTAAACCCCTATCTCTCACCCTGTACAAAACTCAACTTAAAATGGATCAAGGACCTAGAAATTAGACCAGAGACTCTGCACCTAATAGAAGAGAAAATAGGTCCAAATCTTCATCACATTGGCATAGGACCAGATTTCCTTAACATGACTCCCAAAGCGCAAGAAATAAAAGTTGGAATCAATGATTGGGATAGAGTCAAACTAAAAAGCTTTTTCTCAGCAAAGGAAACAATCAGCAATGTGAAGAGAGAGCCTTCAGAGTGGGAGAAAATCTTTGCCACACACACTTCAGATAGAGCACTAATTTCCAGAATCTACCAAGTACTCAAAAATCATGTTGTTGATAGCAGAGTTTACTTCTTGTGTTTGTAGGACTGAGGCCCTAAGATCTTAGGAGCTGTCTGCAGTTGCCTGCCATGCAGCCTTCCCCATTGGAAGTTCACATTATAGCAGCCTGCTTTTTCAAGGCCAGCAAAAGATATAGTGTGAAATCATATCACCCCTTACTGTATTCTGCTGGTCAGAACCTAGCCACAGGTACCACTCACATTCAGGGCAAGAACATTGTTTAAAGAAAATGAACATCAGGAGGTGCATATTATTGGGAGTCACCTGATGATTTTTCTACTACCCTTGGCATAGATCTATATCAGACTAATTTAAGACTTTCCAATTTACCATTAATCCATCATTGAATACTCAATGGGTAAGGCTGCTCTAAGACATATGTGACTATAATGAGAAATGATATTCCATACTTTGCCTAAAATAGTTCATTGTGTGGGACCTTTTGCTGATATTGAGTGCTGGAGTGGCAGAACAGTAGTGGGGATGGTGTATTTCAGTTTGGGAGCCTATTAGATATCTAGGTATAGATGTTCATCTCTGCTTTGCCTGGAGTTTAGGAGAAAGTCTGGGTTGGAATATAAATATGGGAATCCCTCTTAACACATAGTTATTGTAGCCTTGGATATGGGGATACTTTGAGAGAAGAAGGTTACCAAAGGTAGAATTCTGGGGAAATCCAGGTCCTCTCTCTGAGGGATTCCCCTGATCTCCTGAAAATGAAAAAGGAAACAAACAAGTTATCCATTCTCAGAGGAAAAGTTGCATAGTTTTTCTGCCTACAGTCCCCAAAAGGTACTACTACTTATCCAATTATTCCCCTTTTTGTGATCTTTTTCTTTGCACTGCACCCTTTGCTATGTTATCCATAAACATGTTCTGGTTTTCCTTTGCTGTGCCATCTAGCTACCACTACCTATTGAGCCAACAATTTACCCTTCCTAGGCCTCAGTTTTCTCAAAGATTGAGGTGTCTGTAGGGAGGAGGGTACGATTTTTAAGAAGTCTCTTTCAGATCTAATTCCTGTTCTGACATCTTGTTTCTCTCCCCTTTTTCCTTTTAGATTCTGTAAACCGTTAAGTTCCCTTTTGAAACTTCCCTCCCTTGGCCACAACATTGTTGTACTTCCATAGTTCTCTTTCTGCTGGCATCTCCCACTGCTTCTCCATTGCTTTTGTTTCCTCCTGCCCCTTAATTATGTCCATAATCAGAATTGTCTAGTTCTTAGTCTTTTCTCTCATTATTATCTCTCCCTCTGAGATCCCATCTACTTTCTCAAAAATAATACAGAAGTATCTAGAGTGAAAAGCAAAAATGGCCTTTCAACCTCCTCCTCCAAGGTAACCACCATTGTCATGATGGTGTCCTTTCTTCCAGATGTTGAATCACATGCCTATAAGTAGGGGGAACTTGTTTTTAGCTGGATCTACAAGCAGGATACCCTTACCTTGAATGCTTCACCAACAGTATACCAGATCTGCTAGCTCAATGATTTTAAGCATGTGTTTAGAGGGCAGTTTTGCCTGTTTGTTCTTTCTCTTCTGTGGTTCTTCTATGCATTATGTTTCTTTTTATGTCCCATAGCATTAAACAGTAGATATTCCTTACATGTTTGGTTGATCCTGTTATCTTATGGCTGATGTCATTAGCTCTTCTTCCCAATTTGTTTATGTACATAGACCCAAGGAAAGATAATATGCATCTGTCACAATTTTAGTTAAAAAGGTGTTGATGAAGCCTAGTCACTGGGAACCAGAACTTGTGCTTGTGCACTTTAGTGGGTAACAGGAAGTGTGGGGACATGGTGGAGGAGAATGGGATGGTGGATGGGTAGTATATTGAAAATTGTGGTCAGATATCTCAAAAAAATAGGCTAGGGAAGTAGGTCAGTAGTAGAGCACCCAAATTCAGTCCCCAGTACCAATCTCAAAAGGTAACATGCTCTATGATTCCATTTGTGTAACATTCACCAAATGACAAAATTATAGAGATGGAGAACAAACTAGTGGGTATGAAGGGGCAGGGGAGCTGTAAAGGGGAAGCAAGATGGGATTTCTTTTTTAAAGACCTTTAATTAATTAATGTGGTGCTGAGGATTGAAAACAGTGCCTCACATGTGCTACGCAAGCGCTCTACCACTGAGCCACAACCCCAGCCCTCAGGTGGGGATTTCTGTGGTGATGGAACAGTCCTGTGTCCTGATCAAGGTGGGGCCACAGGACTACATGGCATACATCTGCACACCTTGGGTCAATGCCAGTTTCCTGGTGCTGATACTAACTTAGTTATAGAAGATGTTATCATTGGGGAAAACTGAGTGAAGAGTATTTGGGAACTTTCTGAACTACTTATGCAACTTTCTGTGAATTCATAAATATTTAAAAATATTTTAAAATGTAAAAAAAAACCCCAAAATACCTTTTGTCAGTAAATTAAAGTCAGGGAGTTCACATTAAGGAAGTACATCATGGGCTCCAAAACTTAAATATCTTAATCCCACATATTAGCTACCAAAATCACCATTTATCTAGAAACATGGTTTAGGGTCTAGATACATGGATAAACTCCACAATGTAATGAGACCATAAAATAATTGCACAAGTATATTCCACTATATATGTAGTAAATTAAAATTAACTGGAAAGGTATCTTTTAAGAATCCAGATTGCCAATGGGTGTTTATCATTGCATGTTGTATTAATGAGGCTGTGTCATAAGCTGTGCAGGTCTCCGTATAAGTTGAATTCCAAAGGAATTTAAAGTAGTCATAGTAACAATTTTCAACCAAGGGCAGTTTTGCCTCTGGGGACAGTCAGTAGTATCTACAAGCATTTTTGGCTATCACAACTGTGGGCAGGTGTTACTGGTATATAGTGGGAAGAGCCCTTGGAGGCTGCTAAATATTCTACAATGCCCAGGCCAGCCCCCTGCAATAAAGAATTTTCTGACCCAAAATATCAGTAGTACTGATGTTGAGGAACCAGATCTAGGAACTTGGATTGGGGTAGGAGATTTGTCAATATAATCATTGATGCCCCTTTGTGTTTATTCTGATGTCCTGTAATTCTTTTTAAATATGTTTTGTACTTTTTAGTTATGCATGATCATAGAATGTATTTTGACATATTATATATACATGAATTATAACTTCCCATTCTTGTGGTTGTACATGATGTGAATGGAGTTACACTTGTCATGTATTCATATATGTACATAGCAAAGTTATGTCTGGTTCATTCCACTGTCTTTCCTATTCTGATCCCCGTCCCTTATCTTCATTCCCCTTTGTCTAATTCAGTGAAATCCTATTCTTCTCTCCCCCTTATTATGTGTTAGCATCTGCATATCAGAGAGAAAAGATGTCCTGTAATTCTTAACCTTTCTACCTATTTGAAAGCTGGAAGATATAATGATTGCCTGGATTTCAGTGATAACAGCATAAATATTAGATGTATCCTTTATTTCCTTTGCTAAGTATTCTAGTTATTTGAATATTAAATTATCCAAAAACTGTATATGCTTACTTTTCAAGGAGAAATGATTGGCAAACACTTAGAGATAAACAAGAATGCTAAGAATTGATGTAACTTCATCATGAGTTATTTTATATTTTAATACTTAGTGTTACCTTATTGTACATTGAGATACACAGTTTGAGTGGATTGCTCAAGGTCAGAGTTACTCACAGACCCAAGGCCAGAAATAATGTTCCTTGATTTCTGGGTCAAAGTTCCTTCAGTTTGGCTATGGCATCTGTATCTCATCTCTGCTTTGAGTGTCCTGAACAGCACAATCAATATTAGATGGTCTTAGATGCTGGGAATTTTATATATTTATACAAGAATATTCAGTCTTACCTGTCATTTAAAAAACACACCAAAATATCCCAAAATAATGCAGAGTAAACTGTAAGTTGGGTTTTGTGCACATATTGACATGGATGAAATATTATAGCAAATGGGGCCAGAGCTTAAAGGAAGTGGTAGGGTGAAAGAAAAACATTAGTATAGCACAGCTGGATGGCATTTCTCTAAGCCACCATTTTGAAGAATGTTGGCTTTTGGACTGACTCCCAAACTCCATTTGGCTAACAGTTTGGAATTTTAAACGGATAAAAAAATATGATTTTCCATTGCTCCCAGCTGCTCTGCCTGATTTAATAGACAACTATTTACAAGACAGAAAGTAGTGTCAGCATTGATTTACTTTATGAACTTGGGAAATATACTTTTTTTTTAGTTTAGTCTTTTTATAAATGAATGGTGATCATGGTAGTTAATATTTATTTAGCCCTTACAGTTTTCCAAGTACTTCTTTAAGCCCTTTACACATATTTCATTATTAAAGTTAGTCCAGCTCTATAAGGCAAATATTATCCCTTTATTAAAACTGAGGAAATTGAGGCAAAGAGAAATGAAATAACGAGCTTTTGCAACTAAGGAGGAGTGCCTAGTACAAATTGTGGTAAGCTACATTTGTAAAATGCACACTGAATTTCAAAGAATTAGTATGATAAAAAACACATAAAACGTCTTAATCATTTTTACATCGATTACGTGTTTAACATTTCAGATACATTGGATTTAATATAATATAATATTAAAGTCAATTTCAACTGTTCCTTTTTGCTTTTCTTATTGTGACTCTAGAAAATTTTAAAGTATATATGTGACATGCAATTTTATATTTCTGTTAGTATTCATGTAGAGAGTTAGCTACAAGCTAGCTCCTGCAAGTGGGAAATATCTCACCCTCTTATCACATACATGAGATTAAATGCTGAGGAAGCCCAAAAAGTTAAATGCATGGGGCCAAAGTTTGCTCTGGTAGCCATTAAGTCTCTAAGGTGGACATTAAGCCTATTCTCTAATGATTGTGTTATTAAGGGGTGAGGCGCAAGGAAAATTTTAAACTTAGGAACATTCTAACATTTTAGACTTAAATGTATCTGTTGAGTAACCGTGTAAGACATTGTGTTGATACAATGACTCATATAAAATTATTGACTTGGATTTTGCCATCAAGAAACTCGTAACCTAGTAAAAGAATGTGTACACACATGATTATAAAAATTCATATGAAATGATCGGTAGAAACAGAGGGCTTAGAATCTGGAGAGAATAAGAGATAATGTGTAGATAGCATGAAGAGGGAAGTTGTAGGAAGGAAGTGACATTTGAAATGATTGGAGAAAAATGAATGGAATTTTAGTAGAGATACCCTCTATACTTGAAGGGACACCCAGACCAACAGGTCAATGAGCTGTCATGGTTATTTGCTCACCAAACAGAAGTTCTTGTGACACAAAATGGAGAGAGGTCAGATACCTTAAAATGTGGATTTTTTAGGACCGATTTTTTTTCCTGTGCCTTTGTTTTTGGACCCCTTCTTTGCTTATACATGGAAACTTTTTATCATAGAACAGATTACTTATCTTTTGATTTCTGATCTCCTGGATTGGCCAGGCAGCAAGCAATGATTAAACACATGGGTCATGTGTACGCATGCTTTTAGGTGTGTAGGAATGGATGGGCAGGCAGTTACATTGTTTTAAAACTGTGGTTAAAATGGCCCTACCTTGAAATTTAGATTTAATATGCATTTCTTCTTGTCTAATCACTCAGGCAAATAATTGTAACTCCCTCCATGGGAAAGAATAAGTAAGGGGGCAGAAGAACGCCAGGAATGTCACTATAACAGAAACTTTTCTACCTTGAAATTGGAAAAATGGAAAAAGTACTCCCCTCACCCTACCAATACCACTGTGTTCAATTCTGGAATTTCCTTTCAGCTACCAATGGTATATTAAGTTGATAGGTTTGGTTTTGTGTGAAAATCATTTGTCATTATAAAGAAAACCTTTCAAATAAATAAAATCATTTTCAAGATAAAATCCAGGAAGATTTTTATCTGTGGCTTAAATAGTGGGGACTCTCCAGTGTGTATTTACAAGCAGGCTGCCTTTGTCTTGTAGGTGGGTTTTTATTATTTTTGGCTTGTTTGTTTTATGCTAATAGAGTTTTGCCCCATTAATGTAGAATACGCTACAGTCACTCCTTCCTGCTCTCCAGAGGATACCATCCAGTTAATTGGTTTTTCCTTTTATAGAATTCTAAAATGTTAAAGGTACAAAGAGGTACTCTTGTAGAATGTTAGAGTAGCTAAGTCTCTTAGTTATAAATGATTTCTCTTTTTAAAAAAACCCTAGAAATAAGTGGAATATATATTCTTTTTGTAACCAGTTTTTAAAATTAGAAGATGTAAATAAGAAACAAAGAAAAATTTAACAACCTCAGTTTAAAAAGACAGATAACCATGCATAATACCAGGTATGTAGCCTGGTATTATATATAGCATGTGTGTTTTTGTGTAACTTGAACACTAAAATGGATTATATCATTTTATAAACTACCTTTTTTCATCTTTATCTTGTGGGTACATTTTTATCTTGTCAGCTCTTCATCTGCAGTACCCCTTTGGACTACTCCAGTTTATTGATGCAATGTGAGTTGTTTAAACAGTCATCTGATGTTGGACATTTGTATTGTTTCCTATCGTTATCAGTGCAGCAGCGAACAGCTTCATGGTTAAATCTTTGTGCACATCCTTAACTGTTTATTTGGAATAATTGTAAAAAAGAATAAAGATTGATCACTTTAAACTTTCATCAATAGTTCACTGAATTCTTGCCAATAATGTGTATTATCATTTAGAAAATATTTGCCAGTTTGATGAATTGAAAAGGTATTTTTTTTTTTTGAACTGGGGGTTGAAACCAGGGGTGCTTACACACTAAACCACATCCCCAACCCTTTTTAATATTTTATTTAGAGACAGGTTGTTGCTAAGTTGCTTAGGCTTCGTTAAATTGATGAGGCTGGCTTTGAACTTACAATCCTCCTGCCTCAGCCTTTGAAGCCACTGGGATTGTAGGAGTATGCCACCATACCCAGCTCAAAAAGAGTTTTGTGTTATGTGTATTCCTTTAATTACTAACAAAGTTGAACTTTCTTTATATGCTTATATTATTGATAGTTTCCTATTGGGTAGTCAATTTTAATTGATTTATAAGTTATTTAATTACTAAAGATAGTTTTCGTCATAATGTTAACATCTCTTTTTTTCCATTTTTGATATTTGCTTTATAATTGAGCTGTTGTGATGTCTGCATGGTTTCCATTTCTATATAGTCAAATGCATCCTCCTTTCCCTTTATGGTTTATAATTTACATGTATTTTGCCACAGGGCAAGGAATTGCAAAGGCCCAGGAGATGTGCCCACTCAGATCTCCTGCCTATTCCTTCTAGACCCTACTCCAGATAATTTGAACCTGAGAATGCCCTGTTCAATCTGCTTCCAGGGCTTGCAAGGGCCTCTTTTCTGGGTCCCTTTTGCCAGAAGATGACTGTATTGTAAGTGTGAGACCTTCCAGGTCTCACTTGTTTAATGAGAGAAATGTGTGGGTGGAGCTCAAACATCATAACTGGGTAATCCACATGTGAATGGCCAAGGCCTCTAGAAGTGTAGGAAGCAGTGGGGGTAGAGGAGAGGAGGGAGGAAACTGTGACCCATCTAGCCCCTGGTCTTGCAAATATTAGGGGTGAACCTGTCTCTCATATAATTACATTTATATCTCAAATCCATCTGGCATTTCCTTTGGGATATGATCTAAAAGGACCTTTCCATCAAAAGCCGCCCCTCTTATTTTATAGACAGGGAAACTGAGCTTTAGGTTGTAATTTATCCAGAGCCAATGGACTGGCTAGTGGTAGCACTGTCACTCATGACTGACAGACTAGTATTCATTCCTTTGAGGCAGATAGACCTGGATTTGATTCTGTAGTGTTACTAACTTGCCTTTCATGAATTCCCTGTGACAGGCCACTTTGACCTCTCAGAGTCTCTAAGTAAAAGAATCTCACCTATCACCCTCCTGTGCCCTGTCACCATTCTGCCCAGCTACCATTTTCCAGGTTATGCCCTTTATGGTGATGCCAACCTCAGCCTCATGTCCTGGGCTGACTGTCACCTCTGTTTTGAAAGCAGTCAAAACTACAGTTCTTAGTTGCAGTCTCTGCTTCTTAAGCTCCAGCTAGAACCCTGATGATGGGAATGCAGGTATCTTTAGACACCCAAAAAAGCACTTAACATTTTATAGAGTTGGCATGTTTCTTTTATGACTTCTGATTAGCCATTTCAACAGTTACTCCCACCTCCCATGAAGTGTCATAAGCTCAGCTGTTGGTAAAGTCTGAGATAATTTGAGTGCTTCTGTATATAGGTTGTTTATTTTTATGACCTTAGCGTATTTTCCATTGTGCAATTTATTTTTCAGAAATTCTTCTAGATTTGACTCACTGGTTTATATTCTACCTTGACTTTTTTTCTACCTTGACTTTTAATGATGTACTGTATACTCCAAAGACAGTTAAGTGTAGCAGGTATTATATTGGCTTTCAACATGGTAGGTTTCTTTCTTTTTTTAATCTTTAATGAAGGAAAACCCTACCACTCTATTTCCCCAGAGGTAGAAATTGCAATTTATATAGTTTTAGCTAAGAGAACTTGTTAATTAAAACTGTCAAGCTGTAGTGAACTGTGCGATTTTAATACATGTTACATCAGTTGATGGGAGCAGGGATTGGAATAGGAAATAGAACAGAGATATTTCCACAATTCAGTTATAGTGACACTAATCTTCTAATGGAGTTTCAAATTGCAAATTTTGGTGAAACCAAAACCAGTCCTCATATGTATATCACTATTCCAAAGATCTGTCTTAACTCTTCAGGCCTGACGTTGTTGCCTTCACTCTCAAACTGCATGCTTTGGGGCCTTAAAGCTAATATTAGCCCTAGACTGGAGCCATGCCACTTCCAGAGGAGTTCCATGCTGGGTTTCAAGTCCAAACTAGCCTATCATCCAAGATTCCTAGAATCTTGTTATTTAGGAATATCTTTATATCTAGCGCAACCTCTAACTGACTCTGTTGTAGCCTTAGTGGGTAATTGTTTCAGTTACCCACAAGCAGTGACCCTGGAGTGGGACTGCCTGAATTCTAATGCGAGTTCTGACACTGTTTTTACTGCCTTGGCAGATTAGTTAACTCTCTGCTTTAGGTCTCTCATCTATAAAAGGGGAACAATAGTACCCATTTCACGGGACTTTTGTGATGATTAAATCAGATAATAAAATGTACAGTACTTACAAATCTTCTAGAACATCCTTGTTCCTTGTTGCTTTTATCATTGTCCTTCCATTGCCACACAGATTGAAATGTGTGAAAACCCTTCCTTATACTGAGCTGAAATCTGTCTCTAACTCTAACTAATTTGGCTGTGCAAAAGAAAATCTAACCCTTTCCCTACCTGCCAGCCTTTCAGACATTGGACAGAGAAGAATACAAATATGAAAGCCATTGTAAATTGTGAAGCATCATGTTACCTACATTGAGGTATGTGATATTATCATTATTTTATGGCCTACATTATAATTATCTAACTTGCCCCTTCTACCTGCCACATTTCATCTTTTCCAGAATAAATGTCTTGTGTTCCTTCTGGTGTTCTTCATACAACAAAATTTTTACACATTTAATCATCATAGTTGACTTAGTTGGATACACTCTAGTTCATTCATGTCTCCTTTAAAACATGGTCCGCAGAAGTTGACTTAGAACTTGCAGAACAAGGAGCAGAGGTGTGGCCAGTGCAAAGCATAGTGATAGTATCATATTTGCTATATCCACCCTCCCTGAGATAGATGCATACTTTAAAATAGTATTTTAGTTGTAGATGGACACAGTAACTTTATTTTATTTATTTATTTTTTATGTGGTGCTGAGGATCAAACCTAGTGCCTCACACCTATTAGGCAAGTGCTCCACCACTGAGCCACAACCCCAGCCTGAATACGTACTTTTTAATGAAGTAGAATATTCTGCCAATTTGAGGGAATATTATCATTCTGTTGACTGAGAAACCTTTTAAGAGAAATTTTCACTAAGCCTATTGAATATTTTCAAACTTGAATTCACTTATTTCTTCAGCAGATGTGTTTGGAGCCCTCTTCTTTTTTTCATCTTATGTTTTTATTTTATTTTGTTTTTATTGTTCTTTTTAGATATACATGACAGTGGAGTATACTTTGACATATTTATACAAACATGGAGTACATCTTATTCTAATTAGGATCCCAGTCTTGTGGATGTATATGATGTAGAGATTCACTGTGGTGTGTTCATATATGTACATAGGAAATTTAAGTCTTATTTGTTCCACGGTCTTTCCTATTCCCATCCCTCTCCCTTCCCTTTATTCCCCTTTGTCTAATACACTGAACTTCTGTTCCCTCACTCCCTTGTTCTGTGTTAGCATCCACATATCAGATAGAACATTCAACCTTGATGTTTTGGGATTGGCTTATTTCACTTAGCATGATAGTCTCTGGATCCATCCATTTATAGGAAAAAAAGTCATAAAGTCATTCTTTTTATTCCTGAGTAATATTCCATTGTGTATATGTACCACATTTTCTTTATCCAGTTGTCTGTTGAAGGACACCTAGGTTGGTTCCATAGCTTAGCTATTGTAAGTTGAGCTGCTAAACATTGATGTGACTGCTTCATTGTAGTATGCTGATTTTAACTTCTTTGGGTATATACCGAGGAGTGGTATAATTGGGTCAAATGGTGGTTCCATTCCTAGATTTTTTTTTTTTTTTGGGAACCAGGGATTGAACTCAGGGGCACTTGGCCACTGAGTCACATCCCCAGCCCTATTTTTGTATTTTATTTAGAGACAGGGTCTCACTGAGTTGCTTAGGGCCTTGCTAAGTTGTTGAGGCTGGTTTTGAACTCATGATCCTCCTGCCTCAGCCTCCCAATTTACTGGGATTACAGGCATGTGCCACCACGCCCGACATTTCCTAATTTTTTGAGGACTCTCCATACTGCTTTCCAGAGTACTTTGGAACCCTCTTCTTTGTGTCAGTTCCACATGCTGGGGATATAATGTGGGCTCTTTATTACTTTCCAACTATTATTGGTATTTTTTGAATCTAGTCTTATTTGAAAAGAGATTAGCTGTGTTTATATTTATTATCATTCATAAATTTTAGGAACATACCTTCACTGTCTTTCCTAACTTGGGTTATTAGTGCTAAAAAAAAAACAGTACAGTCCCCTGCAGCATGTAAACAGACCATCTTCTGTGGGTGAGGCAAACATTGCTCTATTGGCATTCTTTAAAAAGTCTATTTATAGAAGATTTGGGCCTACTTTTTCTTCTATTTGGTGAAGGGTGTCAGGTCTATTTCCTAGATCCTTGATCCATTTTGAGTTGAGTTTTGTACAGGGTGAGAGATAGGGGTTTAGTTTCATTTTACTGCTTATGAATTTCCAGTTTTGCCAGCACTATTTGTTGAAGAGGCTGTCTTTTCTCCATTGCATGTTTTTGGCTCCTTTGTCAAGTATGAGATACCTGTATTTATGTGGGTTTGTCTCTGTGTCCTCTATTCTGTACCATTGATCTATCTGTCTATTTTGGTACCAATACCATGCTGCTTTCGTTACTATTGCTCTGTAGTATAGTTGAAGGTCTGGTATTGTGATACCACCTGCTTCGCTCTTCTTGCTAAGGATTGCTTTAGCTATTCTGGGTCTCTTATTCCTCCAAATGAATTTCATGATTGCTTGCTCTATTTCTATGAGGAATGTCATTGGGATTTTAATTGGGATTGCATTAAATCTGTATAGCACCTTTGGAAGTGTGGCCATTTTGATTATATTAATTCTGCCTGTCCAACAACATGGGAGATATCTCCATCTTCTAAGGTCTTCCTCAATTTCTTTCTTTAATGTTCTGTAGTTTTCATTGGAGGTCTTTCTCCTCTTTTGTTAGATTAATTCCCAAGTTTTTTTTTTGAGGCTATTGTGAATGGAGTTGTTTTCCTCATTTCTCTTTCAGATGATTCATCACTTATGTATATAAATGCATTAGATTTATGTGTGTTTATTTGATATCCTGCCATTTATTTTAAAATAATTATAGATTCAGGTTATTATGGATACTGCAAAGAAACATACAGGGAAGTCCCATACAACTTCTTCTGCAGCTTCTTCCAATGATAATACCTAACTCAGCTATGGTACAAAATCAAACCAAGAAATTGACATTGGTACAATCCATAGAGGTTATATTGAGAGAGAACATAAATGTGAGCACACTTCAATATGTATAGCTTCATGTAATTTTATTGTGTAGTTTTGTGTGACCACCATAATCAAGAGACTGAACAATGCCATCACTATTGGACTCCCTTGCACTACACTTTTACAGCTACATCCCTTCCTTCTATTCATTCCTAGCCCCTGGCAACCACTAATGTGTTCTCCATCTCTACAATTACATTATTTCATGAATGTCATGTGAATGGAATCATGCAGAATGTATTATTTTGAGATGGTTTTCTCTTTTACTCAGCAAAATATCCTTGAAGTTCATCCAAGTTGTTGCATTTAGTAATAGTTTGTTCCATTAGTATTCTTTTTGAGTAAAGTTATTAAATCAGTCATAAACTAAACTACTTGTGTAATAGTCCAGAACACACCTCACTGTCTCATGTGAATGCATTCTATAAGGAAAAATATCTTTAATGATATCCCAAAACTCAAAAACGCGTAGCTGGTGGCATTTCCTTGATCTACCATCCTCATGATTTGATCATTGCTCATAATCATTCTGTTTCCTTTCCCTCCCCTTCCCTCCCCTTCCCTCTAATACCAGGGATTGAACTCTGGAACACTGAGCCACAACTCCAGCACATTTTTTAAATATTAGAAATAGGGTCTTGCTAAGTTACTAAGGTTGGCATTGAAATTGAAATTCTCCTGCCTCAGCCTCCTGAGCTGCTTAGATTACAGGTGTGCACCATTGTGCCTGGCACAACCATTTCTTTAATATTTCATTGTAGACTGTATTTTTTCATTAAGATCAGTAATTTTTGTATCCTGAGTTATTTCAGATATGTCCTGACTTTTGAAAATTGTACTGTTATTTGTCACACTAATCTTCTTTCATCTTTCTAGTCAGCCATGATTTTCTTCAGAGATCACAGCAGAGGCTTCACAATCAGGAATCTACATTATCTCAGTGCCATAGGCTATATGTTATTTGGGCCCACAGATCCAAATTTATTTAAAACCTCTCTGCTGTTTTCCACATCTCAGCATCTGTTGGGTTCTCATGAACCCTTAGTCATGTCTGTGTTCCTATCCCGAGTGTGGAAAATTATCCCTATCATTTAAGATGGGATACAAATAGGGACTGAGTCATCCACTTGTGTTCTTGCTTGAGCACTTGTGCACACATATTCTCACTGACTCTTTTCTGCCACCTGTTCACATATATCTTCTACTTATGGTGGATGATCTTACCTTGAAAAATCTGCACCTGCTACAGCTACATTTAGTTCCTGTAGCCTACCAGCTGTTTTCTGTGTAGCTACATTGTGTTCTTGAGTTATTTCTTCTTTTTTCTTTAAGATCATAGGGATTTATAATATTATGAGACCCTTTTCCCCAGATCTTTTATTCCTCTTAAATGTCAGTCCACTTAAGGGTCAATGTGGTCTTTAATAGAAATACTCATTCCTGATATCTGGGGAGTATTTTGTATCTATCATTAATTTTGTTCATGTTATTTATGGAGCAGTGCTTAAGATAGCATGGCAGTATTTCCTGAAGTTACTTTCACTTCTACATATCAATCACTTCTTATTTTTTGATGAAACTTAACAGTTTGTGGTTCCGCTCACTGCTTCCTTAGCATCCTATGGGATAAAATTCCCCTCTTATAAGTTCAGCACAGCCCTTCCCCTTTTATAAGCATATTGTTTTCTGGCTGACCCCCCCTTCTCAGATCTCTTGTGCCTTTCAGAACTCTTGTTTGAAATACATGGTCCAGAAATGTCCATGTAGTTGCAACCATTTTTTCTGAAACTCTTTCTCTTGATGACACTGTTCTTCACCGTTCTCTTAAATGGAATATGCATGTTCTCTGATAATTCCTTGATCTCAAGGAAGCTTCTGGTGCCAGAATGATGTTAAACAACTTTCCTTTCCCCTTACTCTTTTTTTTTTGGTCCTGGGGATTAAACCCAGGGGTGCTTAATCACTGAACCACATCCCCATCCCTTATTTTTTATTTTGAGACAGGGTGCTTAACCACTGTGCCACATCCCCAGCCCTTTTCATTTTTTATTTTGAGACATGGCCTCGCTAAGTTGCTGAGGCTGGCCTCAAACTTGTTATCCTCTTGCCTCAGCCTCCCAAGCCAATGGGATTATAGGTGTACACCACTGCACACAGCCCTCTTATTATTTGACAGTGCACCACTGTGCTCAGCCCCCTTATTCTTTGACAGGCATGCTGTCAGGTATTATGCCGACTCTCTTCATTGGCATAGACCAGTCTCTGCTCATATTCTTTGAGGCACTGGCAATTAGTTTAGTTTTCTATGATACCCTGATTCCTGGAATCATCCTAGACCTCATTAGTAACCACACTGATGCATCAACAAATAACCCCACATAGTGCTTCCTTGACCTACAGTCATATGACCTTAATTTTCACTCTGCCTCAGCAACCTCTTCATGTGACCACACTTATTAATCATGTCACCATTTGGAACCATTCTACCTCTGAAATTTAGCTTTTTGACTAACACTTCTCACCTTCCACATCCGCTGTTCCCTTACTCTCACAGAGCCTCTTTGATCTCATTGACATTTCTAGTACTTTCCTTTTTCTCCTTGACTCTCAGCCCCCTCCTACTTCTATGTTCTTTCCCACCCAATAAGCATTTCCCACCCACACTTGGCTCCACCGGCCATTTGATATTAATTCCCACAGTATCCTCAATACCCTCATATCCCTCTTGTTCCGCTGCACCTGTCCTGTCAATCCCCAAACATAGATGGACTTGAGCATCTGCTTTCTTGTGTCCTGTTCCCAGGCTGCTGAGTAAGTACTAGGGAAAATTGCCTCACCATGCTGATTATATCCATGACCAAACTGTGATTTCTAACCACAGCTGGATCCTCAACGGCTGCTCACTAATCCTTTTTTACACATTCCAAGTTGGTTTCTTTTCCAATTTCCCACAGCAACTGTTCCATTTTACCACACCCCTCCAGCCCCTTAATTTAGACTCCTCTATCCCAGCCTCCTTCACTAGATAATCTAGTTACATACTTCCTTGCAAAGAGAGAGCCCATTGGTCACAAACTCTTTCCCTCCAAACGTTTATTTACATGGCTACTTTTATCTTCATTCATTCTGCATTATATTTTCCAAAACTAACATTGTTTTTTTTTACCTATTTCAAGAAGCCTCCTTCCATATTCCATTCCATATTCCATTCAATAAATCATTTCCCTTCCATCTCTTATATCTGCAGTATTTTTCTTTAAGAGCTCATGTTCTTCTGCCTTGCAAATATATCCAAGAATTCCCGTTTAACCCTCCTCCAATCTTCCTTTTAGTCTCTCTAGACTTACAGACTAATGGTATATTTTTCATTTTCTTTATCTCAAAATATCTTGAAAGAGCCATTTATATTTCCTCATCTTTGGTCTTCAGCTTATGCAGTTCGGCTTCTGCACCGTTCTCTCTACCAAAAACTGACCTTGCACAGTTTAGCATGACTTACAAAGTCAGATTGGTTGGATTTTATGTTCCAGGATACAGAGAACAGAGGAAGGAAGACATAAGTTTGTGTGCACATGAAGTTGCCCATGCCTGCTTAGAGGGGAGATGGAGTTCAATACTGTACCTTTCTTCTGTTCCAAGGAAGTTCAGAATGTGGTCCAATAAACACTATGCCAGGCACAGTGGTACATGCCTTTAATTCCATTGACTTTGGAGGCTGAGGTAGGAGAATCTGAAGTTCAAAGCCAATGTTGGCTACTTAGACCCCTGTCACAAAATAAAAAATAAAAAATCTGGGGATGTACCTCAGTGGTACAGCATCCCTGGGTTCAATTCCCAGTAGCACAGTCACCACACTACTTCTTTCTCATTGTTTTACATTCTCAACCAAATGTTATTTTCTAGGTTTCTGCCTTCTGTTCTGTGGAGTTTCATAAGAACATACTACTTTTACTACAACTGGTGGAGATAATGACGTGTCTGTCTACCTTTTGCATGCTTACTGTGTACTGTACATTGTGATGTATATTTAAATGCCTTATAACCTTTATTTTTAATTAAAAGATTTGTGAAGTTAGTATCCCAATATTCAATTTACAGATGAGCCAATGAAGGTGGAGAGGGCAGGTTTCTTGACCACAATCTTATGACAAGTGTGAGGCAGCACAGGGAGTTGAACCCTGGTCAGCTTGGCTTCAAAGCACCTCTTTAACCATGAAACCACTGCCTTCCATAACCAAATGTCAGATGCCACTGCACCAGCTCTGATGATCATAACTGTAAGACCATATTTGCTTTCTGGTGTTCCAAACATCCCAATAACTTTGTTACCACTATGCTTAAGTCAGCATGTGGACTTCTCTAGTCCTGAGCATGCTTTCTAGCTCTTTTGCTTTGTTTTATCTTGATAAGTCTTGGGTATCACTTCCACTATGCTGGCATTTTTCTCCTCAACATTTTCATTGAAGTTCATACTCATCATATTAGTGAATCTCCAGTAAAATCAGTTCTTCTTGGTTTTTGTGAAATTTCCTCCATCCCTTACCAGAAGTACGTCATTCTGAAATCTTAAATGATTGTCCAGAAAACCACATCCTATCCTTCAACATCATCAAAGTAGCAAGATAGTCATTTCCTATATCCTTCCTTCTAGTCAAAAGTCATGACCTTTAACAGGAAGATGAAGCAAAAGCTTCCACATATCCCTAAAGTCTTTAGTTTTTTACACAAACCTTCAAAGTCAGGTTCTCCTTGGTTGTATAGTTTGGTCCCAGATCTAAACAATTGGAGAACTGAAAATAAACTGGAAATGTATGAGACTTATGCCCACCTCACTGAAAGACTCAAAGATCTGGAATGTAAGAATCAGTTGTGACTGATGAAAGAAAAAGGCAGCTCCTGCTGTTATCTGGGCTGAGATAATGGCAAAGTTAACAGCATATATAAGAGGCCAGAAAGGCCCCCTCTCTCAGTGACTAGTGATTTCTTGATCAGTGTTGCCTCAAGACCCACTTTGCTCTTCCATTTATTACTTATGGATTCCATATGCTGAGATGCTCTTGCCTCATAACAGGTACAATTCCTAGTTTATCCCCATTTCTCCTATTCCTGCCTCAGAAATAGTAACCAATCCAGAACTGATCCTGTTTTCCTTAGGTCCCCCTTGGAATTCTTCAGTAGGAACCCGCAGAGGTTTGCTTCTTCCCTCTTGTTGAGCAGCGTTCTGTGATTCTTCTGGAGTTTCATTCCTTATGGCAGATCCAAAAAAAAAAAAAAAAAAAAAAGAGGTCTGGGGTTGTGTCTCAGTGGTGGAGCACTTGCCTAGCATGAGAGAGGCACTGGAGAGTGCTCTATCCTCAGCACTACATAAAAATTAAAATAAAAAGGTATAGTGTCCATCTACAACTAAAAATACTTTTTTTAAGAAATTAAGGTTGTCAGACTACACACTTGTGCACCTTGGTGACCTTTGGCTGATTCGACTTTAAGAGACATCTCACCTTGATATTTTTCTTACTTGATTTTAAGCCTGAACCAGTCCCACATCTCCTGCCTTGAAAATGGAGACCTGTCCACTTCTTGGCGCAGCCCAGAGATACTGCTGGTAACAGACTGATACGGTCCTGTCTTAGTCTAGAAGCAGTGAAGGAGCTCCAGATCCAGTAATGGAATGGTATTAAGGAATTGAAACACCTGCATTTAGTATGGTGGTGATAAGAGCAGTGGAGAAGGAGCTGAGAGGTGAGGGAAGTGAGAGACATAATTTGGCATTTTTCTTTCTTTTTTTTTTTTTCTTGGTGGCAGGGATTGAACCCAGGGCTTTGTGCATGCGAGGCAAACACTCTACCAACTGAGCTACATCCCTAGCCCAATTTAGCATTTTTGAAATATTTTTAAGGACAGGTTGAGGGTAGGGTAGAGTGGCAAGAGCAAGTGATTCTGGGTAGAATAGAATGACTTATGTAAAAGGAGAGGAGAAAGCATGGGCAAGTCTTGTTGGAACAATAGTCCTTTGAGACTGCAGAGGTGAGGAACAAGAAAACTCATATTTCTTCATCTCTCTTCTCAGTGAAGTATATGATTTGAGGGCTGGAAGAGGTTGATTAGGATTTCAGGGGAGGCTATTGCAACAGGTGGCCATCATAGTAATAGAAAAGTAATCTACACAGAAGAAGGAATAAAATATCTATCAGGACTCAGGACAGAATGGTGACTACTAGCAACTTTAATAGCATGCTCTGTGCTGAGAAGCCAAACTCTATATCTATACACTCATTCTCTTCTCCCACAAATAAACACACACACACACACACACACACACACACAAGAACAAGTAAAATATACAACTAAATCGGCAGTTTGTTTTGAAGGCACTTTTTTGGGGGGGTACTGGGATTGAACCCAGGGGTACTCGACCTCTGAACCACATCCACAGCCCTTTTTTATATTTTATTTAGAGACAGGGTCTCACTGGGTTGCTTAGGGCTTCACTAAGTTGCTGAGGCTGGCTTTGAACTCTCAATCCTCCTGCCTCAGCCTCCCAAGCTGCTGGGATTATAGGAGTGCACCACTGCAACTAGCAGCCCTTTTCCTGTTTCCTGTGGAAAGGATGATTTCAACTTTTACTCACCTGGATCACTCAGAGCAGGAAGATATTTCTTCCTGCTTGATTTTGGTCTTATATTTGGACAAAGGGAATTTGGTTTCCTAACTTAGGAGGTATCTCAGGATAAATATTACAATCAATGTCAGTATCTTCCCTTCCAAAAGAGGGACAACCTGATAAATTCCATGTCAGAGTTACCCTGAATACCTGTGTTGTTTTCCAGTAAGGCCATTTAGAACACAGCACTTTCTTCCTATTTGTGGATTGTGTTTAAGTCTTTTTTCTTGTTATCATGAAGAAGTCCTAAGGAATGTATGCATTGCATCATCATCATCTTGACTGAAACCAAAGTCTTAAGTTTGCTGCTTTTGCAGTAAACCAGCACCAGTCTTATCTTGGGCAACTTCATTGAAGTTGGTTAACTGGTTAGGTGGTAATCCTACCTCTTATGAAGCCTTTATTCCCTATTTGGATGTAATGTATGTTGCATTTTTAACTCTGGTAAATTTGCTTTGGCTTGGAGGGATGTTTAACCAGCAACCATTTATTGAGCTCCAACTATGTGCCAGAAATTTTTAAATGATGTTTTGAATAATCAGGTGCATTTGAATCCAATCAGAGCAGTAAACTATTTCTAAGATATATTATTTAATAAGAACCATCTCAGAAAGAATAGTAAGAGATTACTTTTTGACAAAAACTTCATTAATCCCATCCACTGCAACTAAAGTCAATGCATTTTAGTGAAGTGCATAGCTTAAACTTTTTTGTTAGTTTTAATGAACAAGTAGCAATGTATTTGTTCATATTTCATTTAAATAGGATGAACTGCGTGCCAGACTCTTTTCTAAGCCCCATGCAAATATTAACTCATTAATCTTCATAACAACTTTATGAAGCAAATACTATTTCACCTCCATTTTGTAGATGAAGAAACTAAATCACACAGATGGTTCAGTACCTTGCCCAGCGTTATGCGGCTATTAAGTTATGGTTAGGATTTGAATGCAGGCAGTTTGTTTCCACAGATTGTACTACCTATGCTAAGCTGCAAATAGGTTTTTCAGAGGGGCCTGAAATGTTAACTTACTCAAGTGGATTTATCATGTCTCCCTAATCTTGCTCAACACAAATTCCTTTATCCCTGTCTAAAGATATTTTTTACCCATCTCTAATCCAGATTATGACAAAGTTGGAATTAATAGTATTTATTTTCAAATTTAATTATTTTTATTATGTTATTTGAACTAGTTTTTGAAGCACTTACTGTGTGCCAGACACTTATCTCCAAGGCTCACTCACTCTTTCTATTTTTTTAAGGCTCTTTCACCAGCATATTATTCAGTTCTACAAGTCCTCTCTTTTCTCTTGCTACCTTAACAGCAGACTCCTACAGACCTTACATGGAATAACTCCACCTTGCCTCAGTATTGTAGTGAGCAAGTCATTAAAGTTCAGAGAAAGGCAGGTGTGGTGGTGCTATCCTGTTAACCCAGTGGCTCAAAAGCCTGAGGCAAGCCTCAGCAATTTGGTGAGACCCTAAGCAATTCAGGGAGACCCTGCCTCTAAATAAAATGCAAAAAAGGTCTGGGGATGTGGTTGAGTGGTTAAGTGTCCTTGGGTTCAATCCCCAGTGACCAAAAAAAAAAAAAAATCAGAAAAAAACCCTTTTTGGAATCATATCAGTATGTATAATGACTGAAAATTATTTCATGGACAACAAAATATATGTGATCTTAGGGTAACCAGCAGGATTGAAATAGGTCAGCCAACAGTCTTGGGTTGTTTGTTCCACTTGTAACATGAAAATGTGAGGTCATACTCCTTTTCAGCCAAAAATCAGGAGCATTAATGTAACAAATGGACTGGAGGATCTGCCTGGGGTTGGTCTGATGACTTCTGAGAGTCTGGCCTTGAGAGCAGGTGATTTTTATCTATGTTTTGTCAGCTTTATTGAGGCATAATGGCATACAATAAACTAATATATCTCTGAGCAAGGTTTTGTAGTTTTCAGTGTGTGTACAAGTCTTGCATATCTTTTGTTACATTTATCCCTAAGTATTTAATTGTTTGATGCTGTATAAAATGTTATTTTATGTCAATTTTGATTGTTGCTAACATATAGAAAAAGAATTGATTTTTTATGTCAACTTTGTATCCTGCAACATTGCTGAGCTCATTAGTTTTAGTGGCTATTTTTGTAGATTCTACACATGCATGATCATGTGTCCTGCTAATAAGAATTTTATGTCCTCTTTCTGTTTTCCTTTTTTTTTTTTTTGCTACCAGGAATTGAATCCAGGGACACTTAACCACTGAGCCACATGCCCAGCCCTCTTTTGTGTTGTGTGTGTGTTTTTTTTTTTTTAATTTAGAGACAGGGTCTCACTGAGTTGCTTATTAGGGCCTTGCTAAGTTGCTGAAGCTGGCTTTGAACTCATGATCCGCCTGCCTCAGCCTCCCAAGTTACTGGGATTACTTGCATGTGCCACAGTGCCCAGCTGTCTTCCTTTCTGCATGCTTTTATTTCTTTGTCTTACCAGATTGCACTGGATGGAACCTACAGTACAATGTTGAAAAGAAGAGGTGAGAGTACATATTTTTGCCTTGTTCCTGACTTCCAGGAACATATTCAGTCTTTCACCATTAAGAATAACCTTTGCTGTAGGTTTTGTTGTTGTTTTTGTAGTTGCCCTTTATTTGGTAGAGGAAGTTCCCATTTATTCCTAGTTTGCTGAGTTTTTTCTAATGTTAGAATCGAATTCAGATTTTCTCAAATGGCTTTTTCTATCTATTGAAGTGATCATACAGTTTATTAAAAATCTTTAGCATGGTGAATTACATTTATTTTCAAATGTTAAGTCAGCCTTGCATTCCACTGATGGACCCTGCTGGATTATCAGTTTTATGTATTGTTGAATTTGCTAAAATTCTGTTAATTTTTATGTGTAGTTTATAAGTGCTATTGGTCTTTGGTTTTCTTTTCTAAACTCATCTTTGCCAGGATTTGATTCATAGAAATACTGGCCTCATACAATGGGCGGAGAAGAATTCTCTCATGTTCAGTTTTCTGAGTTTGTTAGAACTGGTGTTATTTCTTCCTTAGTTGTTTCCTTATAATTCCCCAGTGAAGCCAGCTGGACTTGGAAATTTCTTCAGGGAAATGTTTTCAACTACAAATTAATTCCTTTCATAGACGTTGTATTCACGTTATATATTTCATATTTAAACTGCATGAATAGTTTGTGTCTTGCATAGAATTTGACCATTTCATTTGTTTTCAAATTTATTGTAATAAATTCTTCACAGTATTTTCTTATATTTGTAAAATTTGTGGGACGTGTAATAATATCCCCTTTCTCATTCCTGATAGTGGCGTCTTGTCTTTTCTCATTTTTCCCTATTTTATCCAGTTAGAGGTTGGTAAATTTTATTGATCTTCTCACAGAATCAGGTTATCATTTTCTGATTTTCTTTATTTTTTTCTGTCTCATTGATTTCTACTCCGATCTTTAATATATTTCTTTTTCTTCTTACTCTGGGTTTCACTTGATCTTATTCTGTAAGTTTCTTTCAGTGCAAGCTGAGGCATTTGTTTGAGACCTTTCCTTCTTTTAAAAATAGGAATTTAGTGGTATAAACTCACCTTCAAGTACTGCTTAAGCAGTGTCCCATTGTTTTTGATGTGGTATGTATTCATCTTCATTCAGTTCAGAATAGTTTCTAAATTTTCCTTTGGTTGCTTCTTTGATTCATGGGTTAGATTGAAGCTTGTTACTGGTTTCCAAATATTTGGGGGATTTTGCACTTAGCTTTCTGTCAGTGATTTCTTATTTAATACTGCTGTAGACTGAAAACTTACTGTGTATGATTTGAATTCTTTTAACTTTATTCAGGAAAAAAATAAGTTCATTCAGACTTGTTTTTTGGTCCAGAATTTAGTCTGTTATACTGTGTTCTGTGTGCAGTTGAAAAGAAAATAAATTCTGCTTCTCTTGGGTGGAATGTTCTATAAATGTCAGTAAGGTCCAGTTGTGGGCTAATATTTTTCAAGTTTTCTGTATCCTTTCTGATTTTCTGTTTGTTCTATGAAATGTTGAAAGAGTGGTGTTGAAATTTTTAGCTATGTTATGGATTTATCCACTTCTGCTTGCAGTTTTATCAGTTTTTCCTGCATATATTTGAAGCCTGGTTGTTAGATGCTTTCACATTTAGGTTTATTAGATAAATTGTTTCTTTTAGTACCATGATATGAACATTTTTATTCCTGGAAAGTCTTTGCTCCAAAATCTTCTTTGATGTTAATGAAGCCTTTTCAGCCTTCTTGATTAGTCCTTTCCCAGCCTTTTACTTTGAATTTATTTGTGTCATTATATTCAAAGTGGGCTTTTTGTAGGCCGTATATAGTCAGTAAAATCTTGCATTTTTAAATATAGTCTATGGATTTCTGCCTTTAATTGATTCGTTTATATTTACATTTTGAAATAACTTTAGGTATAATTTACATATTATGCAGTTCACACATTTAAAGTATATAATGGTTTTTATCATATTTATAATTATACAAGCATCACCACAATCTAAGTTAAGAACATGTTCATTACCCTGAACGAAACACTGTACCCATTAGCAGTCAATTCCTACTCCCACAATCCCTACCCCAGCTCTAGGCACCACAAATCTACTTCTCGTTGCTATAGTTTTGTCTATTCTGGAAATATCCTATGAATGAAACCATACAATTTCTGATCATGTCTGACTGACTATTTTACCCAACTTAATTTTTTCAGGGTTCATTGACTACCTACTGTAGCAGGTAGCAATATTTCATTCATTTTGTGGATGAATAATATTCAAATCCTTGATTGTACCACATTTTATTTATCCATTCATCATTTGATGGACACTTGGATTATTTCCACTTTTTGGCTCTTGCTGGTAATGCTACTCTGAACACTCATGTATAAGATTTGAGTGGAAAGGGTTTCATTTCTCTTGGCTGTATACCTAGGAGTGGAATTTTCAGGTCACAGGATAAGTTTAATATTTGAGGAACTGCCAAAGTATTTTCCAAAGCAGCTGCAACATTTTACATTTCCACCAACATTGTGTAAACGTTCCAATTTTGCTTCATTCTTGTCAGCACTTGTTATTGTCTCTCATGAGATATTTTTCCATTTAGGTAGGTCTTCTTTAATTTGACAGTGTTTTGCACTTTTCGCAGTGCCAATTTTGTACTTTTTCGGTGAAATTTATTCCTAAGTATTTTATTATTTTTGATGATTATCTTAAACATAATTGTTTTCTTAATGACACTTCAAGTTATTCATTGCTAGTGTATAAAAATGTATGAATTTTTGGTATACTGACCTTGTATAGTCCAGCCTTACTCAACTCATTTATTTGTTCTAATAATTTTTAGTGAATTCCTGAGTATACTCTATATACATGATCTGTATTTAGAGATAGTTTTACTTACTTTCTAATCTGGATGTCATTTATTTATTTTTCCTTCCTAATGGCCCTGGCTAGAACTTCCATTACATTATTGAAAAGAAGGTGTGAGAGTGTACTTCTTGTCCTGTTCCTGATTTTAGTATCCAGTTCTTTGCCGTTAATTATGATGTTAAGTCTGGTTTTATAAATAGTTTTTAATCTGGTTGAGGAAGTTCTATACCTGCTTTATTAACTGTTTTTTTTTTTCCATGATGAAATGCTATTGCAGTCTCTGCCCTGGGAGGAAGCTGGGGTGACCATGATCAGGGCTCAGTGTTCTTGGCCTGCTGCTCTTGGAGTAGAGTTTCTACCCTATGGACAGGGGCTGGGTGGTGGAAGGGAGGTTTGGTCTTCTTGGCTGTACCTGCCTGTCTGACTGAAATATAACTGCAACATGGGGCAATGGGTAAGGATGAGAAACACCAGTGACCTGTCCATCTTGGTGTGAAACTTTAGTTCTAGACTGGGAACTGGGATAGGCAAGGATCCCACATCTTCTTGGCTATCCAGGCTAGAGTATATAACACAACTGGGAGGTGATGATAAAGAAATAGATTGTAGCTCAGCTGCAAACCATGCTTAGTGTTCTTACTGAGATTGAGTAGAGTTTCTTAAGTGTGTAATTCTCCACTTTCTGTATGCCCTTAGCAAAAGTTCCAGTGATGTGAAAATAATTTAAAAGTAATTTTTACCAGTTAAATTGTTGTTTTGCTGGAGAGAGAATCTGCCAAGCTCTTTACTCTGCTATTCTGGAAGTACCAGTCAGTTATTGGGCTTGTAATTTAAAAAGGGGGAATTTGGAAAGAATTTCAAGCTTATAGAAAATTTGCCAAAAAGTAATGGAACAACTACATAACCTTTACCCAGATTCACCTATTGTTAACATTTTATCCTGTTTGCATTATCATTTCCAAAATCTTGTATTCATGTGCATATATGTATATATACATATTTTTCAGAGCCACTTGGGGATAAAGCTACATACCTCATGATTCTTTAACTTCAAATGATTGTGTATTTCTTAGGAATAGAGATCTTCTCTTAATAACTATAGTATAGTTATCAATATTGTTAAGATTATTTATCTCATCTACCATAGACATTCTAATATTCTATTTGTTTTTATCTCATGCTTTCTCCATTTTTAATATGTTTTCTATTGTGCATAATACTTGTATAGTTGTACATACATGAGACTGCATACGTAAATGTTTTTTCTGCTGACAGACATATACAATAAAAGACTGTGAGGCAATTAATCCAGACGATGACAAAAATGTTATCACTATATCAGCTCAGTGGATCCTCGTGACACAGGCAAGATATATTTTTTCCCATTCATATCAAATATGAAGAAACACTGGGGAATTTACTAAAGACAAAACTCAGCAAGTGTTAGATCTTGGCCTAAGCCCCAGGATTTTTGACTGTAGAGTCCATACTTTTTCCACACCCCAATTACTTTGCTGAATAAGTTCTCAGCTGTCTACATGTGACTTTTCTATTTTATGAGTTCTAAAGCAATTTAAGACTGTAAAATTATAAAAACTGCCAGATGATTACCACATAGAGAGTCGAAGACCCTGGTTCAGTGAGGTTAAGTAGCCAATCATTTCTTGAATCATTTCATTTCCTTCTTAAGCAGAAGGAAAAAGAAAACCTTCCTCCCATTTTCCTTCCACCTCTCAAAATTACCCCCACACCTTCTCAGAAATGTTTAACTTGATTTTATAACAACATTTGTGTGACGCATTACTGATTACAAAATGTTTTAGTATATTTTTTTCATTTTAGAGCCACAGCAATCTTGTGAAAAGAAGATGCCACCTAATAGTTTAAGAAGCACTCTTCTAGAGCATCTAGCCTTTGCTTTCACACATACCTGCCTCTTATTGTCCCCTCACTAACACCTTTGGCAGTGCCTATGAACTCATGCCATGGCCAGTGCCAGAGACACTTTATAGCTGGATGATTTCTCTTTGGTCTGTGTCAGCAGTCTTTGGAGTGGGATATATTAGATAATGTAAGAGAATGTAAGAAGAAAATAATTAATATTTTTGACATGTTTCTAGCTATTTTATATTCAGTGTATGCTTTTCTTTTTAACAGTTTTATTGAGGTTATAATTCACATTTCATAAAACTCCCCCATTTAAAAATATGTAATTTGATGGTTTTAAGCATATTTTAAGCATGTGAATTGCTGAACATTTGTGTCTTACCAAAAAGAAACTCTCTATCCAATTAGTAGTCAATCCCTAGCACCAGCCAAACATCAGTCTGTTTCTCTCTATATAGATTTGCCTATTCTGGATGTTTCATATAAATGGAACATAAAATATGTGGTCTTTTTGTGTCTGACTTCCTTCACTTAGCATAAAGTTTTCATGGTCCATCCATAGGATAGCATGCATCAGTACTTAATTCCTTTTAATTGCTTAATAGTATTCCATCATATGGCTAGATCACATTTTGTTTGTGGACATTTGTGTTGTTTCCACTTTTTTGCTGTTATTTGCTATGAACATTTGTCTACTTGTATTTTGGTGGAATTGTGCTTTCATTTTTCTTGGGTGGTCCTGTCTGTATTCTTACTTTAGTATAAATGCAACATGTTAAGTGTTAATATGAACAACAGAGTTTTTAATTTCTTCTTTGGCTATCTATGTTATTCCCCTTGCTTTGCCCCATTTTTTTTGACCTTCTGTGATTTGATCTTTCTATCCATTTTCCTACCTGCTTCTTACTCTTGCCAGGGATGCTGTGTTGAAAGGAAACTTTTGCTGAGTAACACTGTAATGCTAAGTACAGCATGTTTAACTCCACAACAACCTTATGAGGCTGATGTTATTAAATTCACTTAAAGATGAGGGTACTAAAGCTCTGACAGCACAAGCAACTTGTTCAGAGTCACTCAGTAATTAAGAGGTAAAAGTGAGGTGAGCCCACCTTGATTTGATTTCAAATCTCAGACTCTCTTCATAGGCTGTTTCCCAGATAGTGTTTATGTAGAGGACAGATCTTATTGTAGAGGACAGATCTTATTTCTCACTTGACACACCAATGATGGGTGTATAAAGAAAAAAGAAGTGAAAGAAGATTCCAAAATTCTGATGAGCATATGTAAAAGTTAGACACAATGGTGTGTCTAACTCAGGGATTCTTAACTCGGGGTGATTTTGCCTCCACAGGATATATTTGGTTGTCATAAATGGCTAGGGGCAACTATTGTCATATAGTGGGTAGAGGCCAAGGATGACACTAAACATCCTACAGTGCACAGTACAGCCCCCACCAAAGAAGAGTTATACAAACCAAAATGTCAGTATTGCCAAGTTTGAGAAATCCAGGTCTAATCTGGTTCAGCTCTATTTTATATAAAGCAGTGGTTGCAGAGTGTGGCCACCCCAGTGACAGCATCACCTGGGAACTGTTAGAAAGGGAAATTCTAGAATCCCACCCCAAAACCAGTGGAGAAACTCTGGGATTAGGGCCCAATACTCTGTTTAAACAAGCCCTCCTGGGGATTCTGATGCAGGCTAAAGTGTGAGAACCACACCTAAAGTGAAAAAACTGGTTGGTAACAGAACCCCAGCAGAAGTCAGTATAGGAATGGTCAAGGAATAATGTTAGAAAAATCCACAAGAAGTGGTGGTTTCCAGGGTGAAGTGGTCATTGCTGTCAAATATTCCTGGAGAGTTGCTACATACAAAAAACAAAGGGAAGGGAGATGGCCACTAATAGCAGAGACTTCTGAAATGGAGAGAGGCAAGGATGATGTCATTAAAAAGTGGCAGTTTTGAAAGCTTTTGGTTTGCAGTCATCTATGCAAAAGAACTACTTTAAACTTTCTATTTTATATTGGGCATGTGGGAGTAAATTGCCAGGTACTTGCATCCCTCTAACAAAGAAGCTTTTAATATTTTTGAGTTATTTTCAGGCTTTGCTATGTACATAAATATTTTTACAGTAGAGTGTTCTGCTGTCACAATAAATATCAAGAATACCAAATAAATATCTGAATATCAAATTTCAGAGGTTATGACAGAGCAGTAGGCAACATTTTGTTTTAGCAGCAAAGGTAAACTTGATCTCGCCAATTCTCCTTGGGGAAAGGGTGATTTTGTGGAATTTGAGATTCTAGAAAAAGCAAGCATGGTGCACTTAGTTTAATTTTGTAATCTGAGAAAAATAGGGAAAAAACACAACTTAAACAGAAGTTTTTTTTTCTTAAGTCTCATTTAGGAAGGCAAGGGCAGAGATCAGACAACATGAAAGAAAAGATTCCATTGGGAGAAGAGCTTGCATTATAAGTTGATCTCCAAAGTGGTATCTCAGAGCCACTCTCCAGAAGCCTAGGCAGTACAAAGGCTTTTTTTAGAGTTATAAAGCAGGTGGTGGACTGGGCTGGGCCAACCAGCAGCAGTGAGCCAATTCAGCTGTGATGATGACAGCTGCTCCTCTCCAATTGCCCATAACCAGCTGATCTCAATCACCTGGAAGTACAGGCAGGGCGCAAAAGGCTCTTTTGTGACCATGGGCAACTGGAGTCAAGCTCCCTACATTCAGATTTTATCTCTGTTACAAACCAACGGTGTGACCTTGGGTAAGCTGATCCCTTAAATTCCCCAAGATACGGAATAATGTCGTGGGTATGTGCATAAAGGACTTGGAGGTATGAGGGAAGTGGGGTAACCTCCAGTTGTACAACTTTTATTAACTGTATATCCAGCATTGACTTTGTGAGCACATGACCTGTGCCTCATGAGACCGGGCACTCAGAAGGACCTTGCTCTTGGTTTAATGATCTGCTGTCACTATCTCGAAATTCTTAATAATTTGGGAGCAAGGAATCCCACTGTTTCATTTTACACTGGGTCCTGAATGTTTTGTGGCTTGGCCCATATTTCTTTTGGGGTAGTACTTAACTGTTTTGAGTCCATTTCCTAAAGTGTGGAATGGGGATTGTACTGAGGTTTATGCATGGGGATGCATGCAAAGCACTTACTTGGTGCAAAGTGTAGGCTCAATTGATAGCCATGGCTCACAAGGCCCTAGGCCTCAGTGTCTTCATCTCTAAGATAAAAGTGTTAGATCAGAGCATGTCGAAGACTTCCTGTAGAAATATATTGTACCTACAGTTTTCTTTTACCCTAAACAATAGGAAAACACTTTAAACATAGTGGCTGTTCTTTTGCTCTTTATCTTATTATTATTTTTTAAATTTTAAGTGTTACTGGGGATTGAACTGAGGGCCTTGTGCATGCCAGGTAAGCACTCTACCACTGAGCAACAGCAACAGCCCTGCTTTTTAAATGTAAGTGTTCATTTCTTATCTTTAGAGTCTTAATTAATTAAATAAATAATTAATTTTGATGCTGGAAATTGAACCCAGGGCCAGTCTTGATTTTCTTTAAAGCATGTCCACATTAATTGTCTGTGTATAGCTCCTGTCAGTATTGAAATTGCCTTTGACAGTTTTTACATAATGATTTTAACCCCTGTTTAATCCAAGTGTACCCTGTATTTAGTGAATATAATATGTTGAGAAGGTAGGTTTGGCCTGTAGGTTCCCTGAAAATGGTAGGTTTTTTTTTTTTTAAATGTGGATGATCAGGGCAAGAGCAAAGTGTGTGTGTAAGGGTGACATACTGCTGGAGGGGATAGCAGAATATAATTGAAACACAGATTAGGGGACTAACTTTGGAGGGGATGACGAGAACCAAGCAAAAAGAAGTTGAAGAGACCATGACTTTTTCTTTATTTTATAACTAAAGACCTTAAAAGAAAAAAAGGCAGTATCTTATGCACACAAATTACACTCTCTATACCACTCCATAATCTCTTTGTATCCTTGTTATTTTTGCCAAAAAATATATTTGTGTTCTTACTTTGTTTTAGCAGAGTCTTTCTACAGTCCACCTCTCCCAGAACAGGTCACACATTTATCCTTTCTTCACTTTTGATGGCTAGAGTTAGCCCTTTACAAACAGATTAGAGTTTATTTAACTGTGGACCAATTTTAAAACATTTGAGAAGGAGCTGATTTGTTTGAAAGAATGAAACTCATCCACAGTCCTCATATATTGCTCATTTCTGTGTGTATCACATGGTAGTTCTGAAGCATTTTACCTGTCTTGAATCATATCTGTCCATTCTTCCTACTTAACAAAATAGAATTCATTTTCAGTTGATCATACCTGCTCAACTTGTTTTTCAGTGTGTTCATGACATTCAAAAATTTCCTCCAAAATTACATAAATTTTCAGGTGAGTGCTTATAATTGACAAAAAGGGGATTGAGGAGGAGGAAGAAGGGACAAGAAAAGGAATGAATCTGACCAAACTTTGGTATGTGCATGCATGGATTTGGCATGGTAGGTCCCTGCATTTGGGTGTATCCACAGGACACTAATTTTAAAAAAACAAACCTGTAAATGAATTAATTGAAGAGGGGTCGGTGGAGTGGAGGGAGAGGAGTGGCAGGAGTGGGGAGTGCTGGGGACTGAACTGGAGCATGTTGTGTTTTTTGCTTTTGTGATTATGTCAGGGTGTATACAGGTGGTCTATATAACTAAAAAGGAAAAAAGCATAATTTAAAAGTTTGTATTTATCATCTATAACATGATGTTTTGAAATATACATACATTTTGTCTGAATGGAGCTAATTAACATATGCATTATCTCATACTTGTTTTTGTAGTGAGAGCTCTTAAGAATTTACTCTCATCAATATTCAAGATGCAACGTTGTTATTAACCATAATCACCATGTTGTACAATAGATATCTTGAACTTACTCCTCCCATCTAAATGAAATTTTATTCCCTTTGACCAACATTTTTTTAAAATTTCAACTTCTCTCTTGGCTTTACCTCTTTAGTTACATTTTTTCCACTTTCTTTTTCTATAATTTTTCCATATTGAAAGCAGTTTTCTAATAACTTCTTATTAGTCACATTAAAAGTCTAGTAGTATCTATTGTCTTTAGGTTAACGATACAAATGTTCATGATTTTTGGAATGCTGAATTTGTTTTATGTCTGTATGTGTCTCCCTTAGTTTTACATTATAATGTTAAAATAACATTTAAAATCTAATGCTTTTAGGAACATCTAACAAAAAGAAATCTTTTCAGCCCTGTTCAAAGCTTTGTTTCTCTTTATAGTAAAGGGAAAACAAATGGTTTTAAATGGCCCAAAATGCTTTTAAAAGTACATTTTAAGTATCTTTTAACCATTTTTCCAGAGGAAACTAATATCAGCTGTAAGGTTGTAACAGAATTTTATTATTTTCTATATTAAGTTATTTTTCTATTAAGATTTCTTTTATCTGTATTGCATTCCTTTTAAGCTTTGTAGTTTTAAATTTTACTTCATTTAAAATAGATTATCTTTTTAAAATGAAGAAACAGCTTTAAAAATTTGTTTTGAGACAGGGTCTTGCTATGTATCCAGGCTGACCTTGAACTCCTGGGCTCAAGGAATTCTCCCACCTCAGCCTCCCACATAAGCTGGGACTACAGGCATGTGACATTGTGCCTGGGTAATGTACTTTATTTTTATTTGGTCATATTCATATCACATGGGGGATCATTTATTCTTTTCTTATATTCACACTGAGTATAAATATTCCGTTCCATTTTCTTATAGCTTTTTATGATTAGACTTTTTTGAATCCTCAGCTCATCTGGAATGAATTTTAACCATTTGCTCATTAGAACTTATTAGAAGTTCCTTTCCCTGATGAGCCATGATTTCTCATATTATAATCCAAAGATACTGTGTGAATTTTTTTTCCATTATCCATTATCCCACATAGCTGAAGTAGCCTGAATCCTAATTTCTGATTTCATAGCTAATGCATTCCTCAGTCCCTGAGCCTTATCCACATCTTTATCTACTTTTTAATCTGGAAATTCAACTCTCATACTACACCCTCTCCAAAAACTAATGATCAAATGGACAAACTAAAACTGTATCTTGAAATTAGACTAAAAGACATAATGGCTTTTAAAATTAATTTCTCCATGCATCTGCGTTAGCACCATAGTCTTAGCAGGTTTTCATTTTATTTCTTATTTGTTAAATAGAGTTTTAAACTGCAAAAGTCAAGGCTTTCAAAGAGTCAGGGTTTCAATTTAAACATTAGTAAATCCATTACTTTCTCTTACCAGCAGCCTGAGAGCAGCAGCTGTTGAATTTTGGAGTGAATAGCAAAAGGATTCACAGAAGAATGTAGTCAGGCTACGATTAATTGTGTTTAAGCTAAATGTGAAGCCACAACTGATACAATTAATGTTCATGGGATTCAATTCACCAAACTCTTGGTAGCTTCATTAAGGAAATTAGTGTGAATCCTTGGGCCAAGCATACTTTGCCTCTGAGTCTTAGAGTTATGATTTCTAACTAGAACCAGTAGGCTATGTATTGGAGAGAATCTGGGGGTGATTATCCTGGCTTTAGTGGCAGTTCCTTTTTTTTTGCTTTGACCGCCATTATCACCCATGCTTATTTCTTTCTGTTTTGCCCTGCTAAATTTGGGCTGTTTTTCAGAACGGCAGAGGAGACAAAACATTGCCTTTAACGCAGGTGGCATTTAGGGAAAATGAAGTTGGAAGTTTGCAGAATAAACATTATAAAATCCCTTTGAATGTCTGGAAGGTCCAAGGGTAACATGAGTGCAGAGAAGCCCCCTGCTCCTGATGCAGACTTTTAATATCTGCTTCCAGGGTTTCTTTTTATACTACAACAAATGGAATAATATAAAACAGGATAGGAGAATTTTAAAAATTCTATCAAGGGTCACTGGCCCACTGAAAGAATTCAATTAAGAGTTACAAGGAGAGAAAAAAGCACCTTTATAAAAAATAAGGAAATAGAACATGTTCCATTCATCTGATTTTAAAATTAGGAAAAGGGAACATAAAACCCCAGGTTCAATAGAAGCAGCAAGTAATTTACAAGTACTTCAGTTTTATGTTATTGGCCATTACAGAGGAGAGGGGAGAAGAGGAGGATTCTGAGTTACTTACACATAAAGGCTGATCTCTTCTAAGACATGCAACTCTAGAATAGAAGGAGCTAAATAATGCCAGTTTATTCTTGAAAGCATTCTTAAAGTTGCAGTGCAAGCTTGTGTGCATGTATAGAAAACTATTCCACATGTTTAAAACCCTAACTATTTATGTTACTGTTTTTTACAAATTCATTTTTTCTCCTTTGTTTCTGTTTACATACTCATGGAACTTTTTTCACATTACTTTTTATAACTGGGTATGCAGTTTTTTGTTTTGGTTATTAGATATTTTTCAACTGTTGTCATTTTATACATTCATTTCCATGCATCAGCACGTGAGACAAATACTTATTTTAATGGCTAAATAAAATAATACTATGCATATGCATTGAGATCACATACTTCCATGTTTTCCCCAGATTTATTGAAGTATAATTGTTTTACAAAAAACTGTACATAATTAAAGTGTGCTGTTTGGTGCATAGACTATATGTTTTGTGCATATGATATCCCTCAAAATGAATGAAGAACTAGTGGAGGGAATAAATGCTCTACCAGAATTGGTTTAATCTATCTTTGGGATTTAAAAAATACTTTAAATACAGCCTTGAGAAACATCTTTTGTACAAATCACCCTTTCAGATGGGAGAGGAGATTCCCATTTTGGGGAAGACCTGGATCCATACTGGGAGTACTGGATCAGAATGGTTGGTATTTATTATATTATTATATGTAAAAACTTCTTGAAAGTCTCCATTATCCATGTAGCCACATAGTTCTTTGGTTTTTGTCTTTATTTTTTCCTATCACAGTGGATGAATGTGGTATTTCATAATCATTTGCTTGTGTTTTATTTCATTCATTCCTTTTATACAAACCATCCATCTTTAATGTCTTGTTTTGAGGACCTGTCGTTCACTTTATATTTAGATGGCCAGCTTTTTGGATGTCATATTTTTAGAATAGTACAGGGTTTCTTGACAGGATTCAGCAACTATCAAGATGAAATAAAGGACTGAACCATTGTCATCTTGCTGTACATAGTCCCCACAATATATGTGCTCAGAGTAATTGTCAGGGGGTGTGTGTGTTGCTATGGTAAGAGGGATTTCTGTCCAGGTTGTATTTGGTAGATATTTATTTTTTATTTATTTATTTATTTATTTTATTTTATTTTATTTTTTTGCGGTGCTGGGGATTGAACCCAGAGCCTTAAGCTTGCAAGGCAGGCACTCTACCAACTGAGCTATATCCCCAGCCCTAGGTAGATATTTATTATGGAAGTGGGAGTGTAATTTGCCCCACTGTTGAACTCATTAATTTTACTTCTCAAATATCTCTTTTAAGTTATATAATTAATTATATAGTGTGCAAATAGGACTATTTTTATTTTAGCTCATTTTATTTTTCATACTTGATTATAAAGGTCAAATTTTCTAGCATAGTTCATTAGGAATGGTCACTAGATTTCTTTGTGAATTTTTTTTTATGTTTTTGAGATGAATAACTAATGTGTCTCTCTTAAGAATGTTTACTTCTTTCAGATATATCATGTTTGTAATATTCAAAGAAAATCCTCCCATTTTAAAATAAGAATTAAAAGTTGAATTTTCAGCTTTTAAAAATCATTTATTCAGCTAATTGTATTTTTATCATTTTTCGTATGATTGATTTTCCTTATTTAAAATCAGCCTTGCAGCCTCAGGCTAAACCCTAAATAACCCTGATAAACAATTCTTTTAAAGTGTTAATGCACAGTTTGCTAAAATTTTATTTAGTATTTTGCATCTATGTCCACAAATCAGACAAATCTATAATTTTCTTTTTGAGATTTTAGCCATAAATCATGTGTACTAATGAAGCTGACATTCATCTCATGAAAATGAGTTTGATAGATCCCTCTTAGGAACCACTTGCATAATGAGATAATTGTTCATTTCATATTTGAACCATGTATCTTTTTTAGTTTCTTTTGAAGTTTGTTGATAATGACTTATTTTTTAGTCTGTTTAGATTCTTTATTTCGTGGTATTTTTTTCTTTTGAGAAAGTTAATACTTTTTATGATTTTGAGCATATTGGCATATGGAATTTCCTAATAACTCAAATGGTTTTACATTAATTATAACTAAAATATATCTTTTTATTTGATATCTGCATCAATTTAATTTTTATTTTATTTTTAACTGCTACATAAAAATGGTACCGATTAATGTGGTGCCATGTAATTAAAGTTCAATACATATATAAATTCTATATTGCCCAAAGCATGTTAAACATATTTATCTCCTCAAACATTTATCATTTCTGTATGGTGGGAACTTTATAGTCCTTTCTTACAGCTTTCCAAAATGTACA
The DNA here is from genome assembly GCA_020662805.1 of Glaucomys volans. Lineage (NCBI taxonomy): Eukaryota > Metazoa > Chordata > Mammalia > Rodentia > Sciuridae > Glaucomys > Glaucomys volans. The sequence goes on from JAJEJO010046753.1 coordinate 279,700, forward strand.
GTACATTGTTGTCATTCAAAATGACTAATAGCATACCAGAGCTTCTTGCTCCTATCTGTAACTTACTACTCATCAATCAAAGTATATCTTTAAAGTCAGTATTTTTTCTGCTTTTCTTCTTTGTTTAATTGTTTTAGCAGCTTATACATTTTATTAGTTTTTCAAATTGCCTCTTTCATGGGCTTGTGGATCTTATGAATATATTTTGATTCAAAGTATTTTTTTTGGTACCAGGAATTGAACCCAGGAGTGCTTAACCACTGACCACATCTTCAGTCCTTTTTTGTATTTTATTTAGAGAGAGGATCTTGCTAAGTTTCTGAGGCTAGCTTTGAACTCACCATCCTCCTGCCTCAGCCTCCCAAGCCGCTGAGATTACAGGCATGTGCCACCATGCCTGGGAATTCACTGAATTTTAAACAATTTTTACTTTCTTCATTCAGATGTTATTTAAGAAAAATATTTTTATAATTGGCAAGTGCTTGGTTGTGTTTTTATATCCCATTTCTTCCTGTCTTTTTTGTGTAAAAATCTTGCCTTTTCATATTTATTGAGTATGCCTTGTGTTCAAGTATATGATAAATTATTATTAAAAAGGACAGTCATCCAGTTTTTCATTTGAATCTTATGCTGAACCTTATGATAGTAGTATATTGTTTTGTTTACATATACTGAATTATTTGTTGTCTTTATTGCTGATTTGAGTCCCCATATTTAGGTAATGGAATAATTCTCCAGCTAGGCTTTTGACTATCTGTCTTGTATTAATCAGTTTCTTATTTTGAAATAAATCATTTGATTTTTAATTACTGAATATTTTAAAAACCATTTTGTGGCAGCCAGGTGTGATGACAACCTCCTGTAATCCCAACTACTCAGGAAGCTGAGGTAGAAGGATCACAAGTTGAAGGCCACCCTTGGCAACTTAGTAAGGCCCTGTCTCCAAAAAAAAACATAAAGAAAAGAAAAGTCTGGCATCTCATTGGTAAAGTGCCCCTGGGTTCAATCCCTAGTACCAAAAAAAAAAAAAAAATTTGGTGTCTAAATTTATCATTTTATAGTATCAATGGTTTTTTTTGGTTTAAAATTGGCTGTTTTGTTCAGATTCTGTGATTAATGTCTTGCCCTTCTTATTTGCATTGTCAAGCTCAAAGGAAGCAGATGTATCTGACATGTATTTTTATAATCACTCAGTCAGATTTTATTTAATCCAATTTATAATTATTTTTACAATGTTGCATAAAATTTGGCATTACATTTTCACTTAGCAATGAACTTTTTTCCCTTTTCTAAAAGTTATTATATTCTAGTAGATTTGAGGGATGATTTAATGATGTGAAAAATTTCCTTAATTTATTGCGTTGCTTCAATTTCTTACTGCTGTGTGCAGTGATTCATTTATTTCTAATATAGGTTGAGTATCCCTATCTGAAATGCCTGGAAACAGGAAGGATTTTGGGTTCTTGATTTTTTTTCAGATTTTTGAACACTTGTGTATAAATGACGAGGTATCTTGGGGATGGGAGTAATGTCTAAACAAAAATTCATTTATGTTTCATACACACATTATACACATAGCCTGATGGAATTTTTTATGTAATAGATTTAATAATTTTGTGCAAAACACAAAAGTTTCATGGTATCGAATTTTCCATTTTGGGCATGATGTCATCACTGAAAAGTTTTTGGTTCTGGAGCACTTCAGATTTTGAGATTAGCAATGTGCAACCTGTAATCTAATATTTACCTGTAATCTAAGTAATTTAAAAGACCACATGGAAATGTAGTCTTCCTTTAGGTACATAGTAGGCTGCTGATTTTGTTCTATTTGTTTTTCTTCTGGTTTTTCATTTTATCTTAATTAATGCTGTCTTCATCCTATCATTTAGTGTTACATCTACTTTTAGTGTTACAAAACTTTTCATTGAACCTGGCTTGATTTTGAAACAATCATAGTAATTGTTTTCTTAATTAATAATACTTGCTATTCTATAATAAAAACTGGTGTGTTTAATTTCAAATGAGCTGTTGTTTTGCCATCAGCCCAGATGTCTATCTTTTTGTACTGTCCTATTTAGTCTTTTTCTCTATTGTTAACAATTAACATCGTTTAAAAACACCTACATGAAATTTCTTTTCTAGGACATAAAAATAAATTGCTCTTTCCTTAGTCAAACATAAGTAAGAATTTGTGTGTTTGTTTACATTTCAAAACTTCTTTGGGCCTTTTAATTTTTATGTTAGCAGATGTGCAATTTAGCACATTCATATGTGATAAACCTTTAAAGAGATTTCTGCATTGTCTAATTTTCCACTTTTTAATTTTTAGTTAGGAAAGTAGTCAGTTATTAAAGAAATTACTCAGGAATCTACCTTCCTGTCTCCATTAGCTGATCATTTCGAAAATGATGAGTTCATTGAAAGATTTAATAAGTTTATTTATTGTAGGAATTCTCAGAGCCTTTAATATGTCAGTATATTTCCCATACATTTTGTTAAAGTAGCTTAAATATATTTTATTGGTTTTATTCTTCATTATTTATTTTATTATTCTATTGGTTATTTTTAGGTATACATGAGAGTAGAATTCATTTTTGTTGACCACGGGGCAATCATACTTGTTTAAAAAAGGATAATGTAGAAACATCTTGTAGAAATAGATATTCCATAAATCACAGTTTTGAAAATGCTGGTCTAAGGAGTGTATTCAAAAGGCTGCTGGACTTGATACTCTTCAAAGCCAGATTAATGCAATAAGGAAAAATGCAAGGCAAACCCAAGAACAATGCACACAGGCATAGAATAAGCCATAAGCTCAAGTGCTAATGAGGGATTTAGCTTATATTACCAACACACTCTTGAAATGATGTATTCTCATTCTTAGAGGCACCCCACCTACCCTGTGTTTCATTGGCCAATGTACGTTGATATCTCCTGCTTATTGAAATTTCTGGAAGTTTATCTTCTTAGGACACTACAGCCATATGATAGTCTTTTGTTATCTTCTAAGCTTGTCCAAAGTTGTTGGTAGTCTTCTCAGCTTTAGGTATTTTTTCACCTTTCACTCCTAGCCCCTTTGTGGTGTAAACAGTGCAGTTCTTACACAAGATAGATGATATCTTATCTGTTGAGTCCTTCTCTTACCCAGATTTAAGGACAAATGTATTGGTTTATACTTTTGGAACATTATTAACAGCAATATACTTGTATAAAAGCAGTGTGTTAAATACTGCTTATTAAGTATATAAGAATCAACCCCTGACAGGTACAAGTATGATTAGGAGGAAAATCACTGCCCTTCAGGATAAGATGTCCTGGGAAATACTTATGTACCACCAACTGAATGTTTTCACAGAGCACCGATGTTATAATTGCAAACTTTATATGACAGTCTTTCTGAGGCATCATAAAACATTCTTCCTGGAAATCCCTGAATAGAGCAGACATCTTAATTAGGCTCTGTTAAATTTCAGATAACATCTTGTTGCCTGTGTCTGTGAGAAGGAGGCCCAGGGAAACAGGGCAGGTGCCATTTTAAAGTATACTCATTATAATACAAAGGAATCTCAGGGTAGAAACTATATAGATTAGTTTACAGATTGCAGAAATTTGATGAGTTTTAGTGTTTAAAGTGATACTCTTCCAAATTTCCTGATTCCTGTGTTTATACCCCTCATATCACTCCACCTCCCAGAAAACCCCTCCCTCCTTGTATGTCATTGTGTCGGGTCCCCTGCATTCCTTACCAGTCTGTCTTCACTTATGCTCATCAAGATTTAGCTTTTGTTTTTATAGAAGCAAGGTCTTTTTGTGTGAGCAAGAAACCTGGCAATCCTGTTTTTCCTTTTTCACCCCCAGATAATCAGCAGTTCTAAGATTTGTCCCTTGTCCTCCAGTGCTGTTGTCCATCACCATGGGTCAGGGATGTTTAAGGTTTACCCTCTTCATCATATTTCCAAATTACTCAAATCCTGTCATGTTCTGAGACACTGCTTTCTGTTCCAATCAAAACCAATCAAAAACAAACTGTTGCCAGACTCTGTCCTATAAAATAACTACTTTTTTGTGTTACTTCCTTATTCATCAATCTAGAGTGACTTTCTAATGCTTATTGTCTCAAGCAGAAATTCCTCCATGTGCCTGAATTTCAAGGCCTTGGTCATGTTACCTCACCTCATTTATCCATCTTTACCTCCCCAGCACTCCCACACACTCCAGCCACTCCACTCAGATGATTCATCACTGTCCTTGTCCTGTTTCTTGAAGAAGCTGTGCTGAAATACCTACAGTTTTTATTTTATTTTTTTAACGTATAAACCATCATAGATGAATACTTTTGCAAAATACAATAAAATTATGGGAAGAATGAATTTATCAAGACTTGTAAAATATAAGCTTCATTATTTATTATTAGATTCATATGACATAATCAGTCAAATCGCTGTAAATTTTCCTAAATGCTTATTAATTTCTGTATTTATCTCCATAAGTACCAATAATAAGGAGTTTGAGAACCAGCACCTATCTTCAGGCCACACTGTGAGTAATACTAGTTTTCCTTCTGGCCCTCTCTATCTAGCCTGGAAGGCCCTGTCTCTTTTTCAGCAGTCTGACTGCCAAGGCTGGATGGTTCACTCTACAACTACATGAAGCTGTACAGAATGGACCCCTTCCCTGAACTTTTGCTGCTCTGGAGTTCAATTAAGGCCATAATGCTCAACACTTGATTACACACCATATTTATTTTTCTTTAACAGTTCTATCTCAGTTAGTTCCACTCGTTCCATGACTTCCCAAGTATCCTGAGATCCTAAAGGGTATGAAATGTGTCTTTCCCCCAAATGCATGTATTTTATCCTAGCACCTGGCCATATAAGTCCCCAGTACATATAGATTATGAATAAGTCTGTCCAAATAAAAATGTCTTATTTTTCTCCCTTCCAAAACATGTCTTCCACAATACATAGTAGGCACTTGATTAAAACATGCATTTATAAAGTATAAGTTGATTAATTATAGTCTGAGCACATACAGAGTACTCATTTTCCAACATTGCACTGCTACATAATCCTTTGGCCATTATATAGGGTTGACCATGGCACAGATTTTGATTTGGATATGGTGCTTTCATAGACATTTTCTGTTGATTCATGCACGTTATTCTCAGCCCTGATTCTATGATTCCATGGAATACCACATGTTAAGAGTGTTGTGAAACTTCAGAATGGTTTTTTATTTACCCAGTGTCTGTAGACACACACACACACACACACACACACACACGTGCGCGATGCAGTGCTTTTTCCCTTAAGAGTTTAGAGGAAGTGTTTTAAATGAGAGGGTATTAACCTTGCCTAAAATTCTGGAAATTGCCTAATTAGCCTACTTCAGGTTGAGTGGTGCAGTCTGCATGTCCCTTGTTCAATGAATAATTTCTCCTTTATGAATTTAGTTGTAGGGTCAGTTCTTACTGTCCATGTGCCAGTAGTCCATAAGCAATTGCATTTCCATCTTAACTAGTGAGTTAAATGTAATGCTATGCCATTTAAGCACTCATATGGCAAGGTGTTTAATGATGCTATTACTTTGGACAAAGAATGCTGAGCAGTTTTAATACTTTTCTATTAAGGTGTAACACACATACAAGTAGTGCACAAATCCAGATTTATAGCTCAGTGATTTATTGCTGGGTGAACATACTCATGTAACCAAGGGTGGTGAAAATTTGGGAACTTTCTTTCCATTCTTCCTCAGCCCCAGTGATGGTTTCTTAAACATATGGTATTAGTGTGAGTGTGTGTTATGAAGTGTAAATAGTAATCCATGTGGAGAGGTGCCGCTCAGTTGAATGAATTAAGCCTTTGACTTGTCTCATTGTCCTGAGAGCATTGACGCCATCTGTCTGGCAGCACAAATTCTGACAACTGCTCAAATCTATAGGGTCTTTCAGTTCATTTATTTTTTTTAAAAAAAAGATTTCCAGGTGTTTTGAATTATATTTAGTTGTGGTTAAAGGGAAATTTATGAGCTGGCTGGCTACATCTTCTTGATTTGTGCCACAGAATCTGCAAAAGGGTCTCTCTCTTTTCTCTCCTCTCTCCCTCTCTCTCCCTCTCTCCCTCTCTCATACATATGTGCATATATGTATACTATTATTATATACAGTTGAACTGAACAGCACCTCTGCAACATAGATTATTACTTATACATCATAATTTGTCATATTATATATCCTTATATGTAAGTTTTTTAACTAACCAAATTCCAGCTTGGAAAAACAGTAAAAAGGCTCCCATTTTCCCACTGTTGCTACTTTCTTTGAGCTTGGAAAAGATGAATTTTGACATAGGATTTTTTTTGTCTTACCTTAGAATTAGACATAGCCCTCATAAAGCACCTGAGCTTGGAAACCTGCCTGTGTTCTTCTGAAAGGTCCTATGTGGTTTTTATGGTTGGCATTTTCGTCAACACCCATGTTAAAATTCCCAGTGATGATCTAGGCGGGATCCCCATAATCTCTGTTTAGGAATAGGAAAGGAAGATATACTTAAGTATCGTTCTTATGGTTTGTGTTAAGGAGACAAATGATCATACAGCTAGTCTCTTGCAGCTCAACTAACAGTTTGCTGGGACAATATGCTGAGTGTTCTGCATGTTATTTTCTTCACTTCACCCGGCAATAATTTCTTTACTCAATGTTACATTAACCTTGAGGCAAGCGTCAGCAACTTTTTAAGGTTGTTTTAACATAAATAATTTGCTTGCCCCTATGATTAATTAAGGGATGTGTTGTAATTATAAAGGTTTGCATATATATGGGGCTATAACTTTTCCTTCATTTATAAAGTAGTTAATTAAGTTCTACTGGCCCACAAAAAAAAAAAAAAACACTAACTGTTACAGTTACTATTAGGCAGAGTATGCTAGGGTGTGAGACTGGTGTGCTATTGTTTCCTTGAGCTAACTAGGGTAAACTTGTTCTTTGGTGGCTAAGTAATGGGTTAAGTAATACAATAGTTTAAACAGATTTAAGAATCCAGTAAGACAAGTTAGGAAATGAGACTCCAATGAACTTCTGGCATTGGAGAGAGATGTGCTGGGCCCCAGCAGATTTGGGTCTCTTCCTCCCTTGGCTTGAGCTCTCTATTCTAGGCATTTAAGGTTTCCTCCCCACATCCACCTTCCCCACCACCAGGGTCAGCCTCAGAGCAGTGTTTCCCCAGAGACCTGTAGAGGAAGGGTTTCCGGTTGTCCTTGCTTTTTAATTTAAAGGCTTTGTTTTAACCTGAATGCTGGGGTGGGGAGCAGTTTTTCCACATGTAAGGGAAGTATGTAGCTGGATTTTGTGATCCTTTGTTACCACATTTCTAAAATTGTGGATTTTTAGTATTGTGTAGTATGTGTTTTTCATGTGTTAAAATTCAATGCAAGAGAGGAATCAGAAGGGGGAACAGCGTCACTACTCTCTTGAGCTCTTCTCGATTTCAGTGTGTAATCACTGAGGAAAGAAATATGAGCAGAGGTTTTTTAAAATTAAAGAGCACAGTTTGAACAGAAACTATTGTATATTCCAAAAGCATTTCTTGAGCACCCATTATGTATTCAGCACTGTGCAGGAGGATACCAGAGAAATACGCCCTAAACCCTGCCATCTCTTGTGCTTGATATTCAAGAAACGATGAGCTGGGCACAGTGATGCATGCCTGTAATCCCAGTGACTTGGTAGGCTGAGGCAAGAGGATTACAATTTCAAAGCCAGCCTCCGCAATTTAGGGAGGCATTTAGTAACTCAGGGAGACCCTGTCTCTAAATAAAATACAAAAAAGGATGTGGCTAAGTGGTTAAGCACCCCTGGATTCAATCTCCAGGATCAAAACAAACAAATATTTTTAGCTGTGTTGATTGCAGTGTATATTAAGCTCCCTTTACTATGTTAGAATCTCACTACAATAATTCAACTTACAGTACCAAACATACAGAATTTGATACACCCCTATTCAATCGTGAACTCTTTTCTAAGAGGGTACATAGATGTTCTTAGAGTCATATTACTTGTGATTCTATTCTGATGCATAAACCTCAGGGATAACACAAGATGGAGGCTTATTTGTGTTCTCTTAAAAGACATTAACAGCAGGTCATCAAAACGAAGCAAGATGAGATGAATTCTTCCACAGTGTTTCAGCAGGCTTTCTCTCCACCAGCTGCCCCAAACAGGTTTTGTTCATATAAATTTTGGTATAAAAGAAGTAGGATGTAGGAGTGTCATCCACTTGCTTTTCTGGTTCAGCTCAAGTAAGACTGGACTGGAACCAGAATCCAGTTCCCCAGATTGTTTAATATGTTTTTGCTTCTCTGTCCCATTGAGAGGATAAAAACTAACCTTCAACTCACTATATCTTATCTGTTGGACCTAAATTCAGGTCAAGACTTACTTGTAAGCTTACATTTTAGAATTATAGAGTAAGGTGAAGGCAATATTTGTCATAGCAGTTAGCTACCACGCCTTGGGTGGGTAGTTAGGCAGAACTGTGACTGAAGGATAGAGTGTGTGTCCCTAACCCTGACACACCCTGAAATCTTCCTGAATTAGTAAATGTTTTTACCAAACTTTCTTGTGCAATAATGGCAAAGGGGAAGTCATTTGAATAGCTGCTGATAAGACATTTTTGGACCCTTGAAATGGCAATACTTCAGAGTGGGAGCAGCTGCACTTAACTTAAAAGCAAACGGATCTGTTTCACAAATAGTATTGGAGCTTCTACCTGTATCTGAGGTCTCCAAGCAATGGCAGACAGTCTCTTCCCTTAGGGAGAGAAGGTACAATGCAAATAACTCAAATGCAAGACAGGATGTGTGTAAGTGCTGTGTGAGCGATTCATAGCAGAGACATTCTTAGAGTGTGTTCTTGGAGGAAATGTAGAGTGCAGAAGCTTGACAGCTCCTAAGAAAAGCATAAACGAACAGATAATGAATCTATTCATTCTGCCAGTCCGCCAAGAGGCAAGATGTAATAAGTTTATGTACCAAATGAATGGTGTAACTGTGTCTATTTTTAGAGGGGACTTGAGCTCATGAGTAAGGTCCTTCCAAGTTGTTGGGGTTTTTGTTTAAATTTCCCTTGAGCAATAAAATAAAATTCACTCAACTGCCAGTTTTATCATGTGTTATGTCTTGACTTTAGAGTTATAGGGGTTGGGAAATGAAGGAAATATTAATGTTTCATGTTGGGAATACCAGCACAGTATAGGTAGATTGCCCAGTACCAAGGTAGCAAAAACTATAAATGCCTTGGTATCTGTATGGCACATAATGTGCTGTTATTTAGTGCTTTGCAATAAAGGTGACCATTTCAGTAAAGGGTGTTAAAACCCCCACATAATTAATTCTGGGTCGAAGTCATTATCTGTCTGTGTGTTAATGCTGGAATTCTTGGCATTTTCAGATATAATTGTGCCCAAGCTTGATTACCCAAGTCCTGTAGATTGTAGAATGTCCCTCATGCTCATCTCATTTTTTGCTTCAGCTATCATCCCCATTCAAGCCTTGTTCCAAAGACTGTCGCAAGATTCATCTTCATAAAACACTGCATAAAATGAGTTGCCAATTCCTGTTCTTGAAATCTCTTGAATCACTCCTTTCCCTGCCCGCCTTCAACTTCCCTTCTGTTCTCACTTCTATTCCAGCTAGTTCAGGCCCTCCTGAACGCTCTCTTCTATAGATTGTGAAACCTGAGTTTTCTTTTTTGTTCTTTCTTTCTTTTTTAATTTTTAAAATGTTTTTATGAGTGTATTATAGTTACCTAAGAGGGGTTTATTTTAACATGTTCATAACTGCATATAACATAGTTTGCTCCATTTTAAGCCCTAGTATTTCCCTTTCCCTTCCCTCTACCCTCCCCCATCCTCTTCCTCTGCTATATTGAGAACTGTAATTTTAAATTGCTCTCCCAGTGCCAATCGATATTTCCACTTGCTGCTAGACCAAACTTCCCAAAGAAACATTTTATTCTACAACTTAAGAAACTTTGATAACTACCCCTTCCCTGTAGCTCTGTTTCAGAGCCAACCAGTCATTTGCATACTGTCATCACAGTCTCATATCTATCTGGATTTGCTACCTTCATTTAAATTGCTTCATTTTGGTCTGGGGTTGTGGCTCAGGTGGGAAAGCACTTGCCTAACACATGTGGGGCACTGGGTTTGATCCTCAGTACCACATAAAAAATAAATAAAGGTATTGTGTCCATTTACAACTAAAAACATTTAAAATCACTCATTTTTACAATTAGAATATCTATTTAGTCTCATTTGAAGCAATAAACTTCATACAAATATGAATTGGGGTTAGTTTTACTTTATTCCTCTTCACACTCAAATGGCCACATTGACTAAGAGAAATAATGCCAGTAAACCACCTAAAATCTCTCCTAAGTGGTTGCTCACCACAGTGATAGTTCAACTCATTATTATTATTATTATTATTATTATTATTATTCCTCCTCCTCCTCCTCCTCCTCCTCCTCCTCCTCCTCCTCCTCCTCCTCCTCTTCTTCTTCTTCTTCTTCTTCTTCTTCTTTCTTCTTTCTTCTTTCTTCTTCTTGTTATTATTAATATAGCATGTATGGAATACAGGATGGCCTTGACCTTATTTACCCTCTTTTCCCTGGCAGAACTCTCCACTCCAGCCAAACTGGTTTATTCGTGGCCTCTTAGGTAGTAACTTTAGGTGTGTTCCTCCTTGTGTTCTAGAATATGCTCCTCCATCTCCTCTTCCTCTTGACTTTTCTTTGTGTTTTGCATCCTCCTGGTTGCTCTTCCCTCTAACCCATCTGCTCTGTAGCAACCTCTTTTCTCTAAATTCTTGCATTTGTTGCCTTGTATTAGTCATTCAACATGTCATTTTATATGGCCTAATTCTGTCCTCATTGTGTCATAAAGTCTCATAGTTAGAATTTTTCATAGGACTCTTATATGAGGTAGACACTTGAAACTCCTTAAGGACAGCAAACACATTATGCGTACCAAACCCCAAATGTATGTCTCCCTTTTAGGGTTTTCCTGACTCCTCTGGGCACCTTATCTAAGGATTTTTCAGGAGCTAGTTTTTCTGGCTTATTCTGTTGATTATGTTTGCACCAGTGGTGTCAGTCACATCTGTAATATCTTGCCTTCCATGTGTCCCTATTGTTTGGTCCCACTCTCTATACCATTGCTCAGTATCTTACTCATCTCCTGATCACATACATATGGCCTTCTCAGTCTCCAATTTTTTTTTAGTACATTCTCCTTTACCTCAAAATGATAATGAACATTTTAAAATTGAAGATTCCATCTGTATGTCTGTCTTCTTAATACTCTTTCTCTCTCCCTTAGCTCTACATTGTTGAACATAAACTTTGTAATTCACCAGCCTTTAGCAATTCCTTTCTGGTACCAGATAATGATGAAGGTGTACGATTGGAGTCAGGGGCATTCCTGGGGGGATCTTTGAGTGATATTTCCCTAAAGAGGCCCATTTTGCTGCCACTGATGCCAACACTGAGTGTTAACATTTAGCACTTACAGTGTTCTAGGTGCTGAGATTGACAGTGCTCATGGTGTCCTGGTTAATACTTAGAGCAACCCAAAAAATCAGGTACTACTGCCATCCTGTTTTGTGGAAATGTGGACATAGGGATACTATACACAGTTGTTGATGGCAGAACAAGGAATTCTAAAGCTGAGACTACATGGTGCTACTCAAGTGACAAGAATGTAGGAGGTGTGTGGGAGCCTAAGCCCCATTTCCTGTTTGCATATTCCTGCTTAGGACATACACAGGAGTATACATACACTGATGACATACATTCACTGGATCCTTCTCACTTACCTCACATCACCCCCTCCTCCCCTGCCATTATGTGGGTACCCACATATACCTACATAGTAAAACTTCTCTTGAGCAGATGCTCACAAAATGTGCAGATGAGCAAGCCTTCAACTCAGATCCACCATACTCCCACTTTCCAACCTGCCTTTTACTGCCTAAATTGTGGGAGTATGAATTTTGCAGTACCTCTCCCACACTGAAAGTTTGCAGGTGAATGAACCTTGCTGGTGCCCTCCCTCCCTCCCTGTCACTCACACACACAATTTCTAAGTAAACACCTTCTGACCTCACTCACCCTTTCATGTCTTGACTGTACGAGAGGGAACTTTCCAACTACCACTCCCACCCAAGCAGTTTGCAGGAGAGCAAGCCTTATTTCTTTTCTTTCTTCACACATTCATGGCACAGCACAGGGATTGCTAGGCTTGAGCCATTTTTATACATAGCTGTGCTCATACACCTGCACATACATGTAGTCTCAGGCATCAGACCTGTTCACTCTCCCATTTGCTTGAATGGTAGGGTATGTGTTTTTGTTTGTTTGTTTTTGGTACCACAGATTGAACCCCGGGGCACTCCACCACTGAGCCATATCCCCAGCCCAATTTTGTATTTTATTTATAGACAGGGTCTCACAGAGTTGCTTAGTACCTCACTGTTGCTGAGGCTGGCTTTGAACTTTCAATCCTCCTGCCTCAGCCTTCCGAGCTGCTGGGATTAGAGGCATGTACCACCACACCCGGCTAGAGTATGTACTTTTTATTTATTTATTTTATTTTTATTTATTTTTATTTTTATTTTTTTGCAAGCTTGTTAAGCAGGTTTTATTTAAAAGTAGTAATACAAACTTCTCCCAAGTGGGAGAAGGGGGGCCATGGCTGGCTGATGTTCTGGAATCCCCAAGAAGTGAGCACACCCTCCATCTTTTATAGGGTTAGGATCTTCTTTTGTTCTGCCCCTTCCTTTGACCCTTATCTCTCCTCCCATTCACACATATGGGGCTTACTGGAGAGCGAACTTTGTAGAGCCCACACTACCAACCACACACAGGTCATGTGCCCCCTTTCTCTCACCCAGCATCTCAGCATCACCCAGGGCTGAGATTTCTTAGTGCCTTTCTTATAAGCTTGGGTATTATGATGACACCCTTCCTACCCCCAGATGCCACACACAGATGATGCACACAGGGTTATAAGATAATGAGACTCCTTATCACCCCACACCTCGTCATTCCTATGTCTGCATGCATCCTCTGTCAGTGAAGGAGACAGGAGGAGACTCCCAATCTGTTTGTCTCACATGCCTTGTGCGTTGGGGTGTGAGCTGTCTCAGTTCCCTCCCACACACACCGTCTACAGATGTGTAAGCTTTCTGAGCTGTGCCCTATCTCTTCAGTCCAGCAGGTCTTCTTGGTGCCCCACCCACAAGTGTGCTTTGTAGGATGATAGATTTTAAAAACAAATTGGTTCTGACTGCAGGCACATATGTGTTTACACACACACGCATATGCATACTGAGAAGGAAAAGAATCCTTCAGCCGGTTAGTGTTTGCTTTGTATTGGTGAGGAATAAAAATAATCTACCCCTCTAAACTTAGGAAAACAAATAAGGTCAGAAATGGGAGCTTCAAGGATAGTAGGCAACTTCTAAGCTATCATCTGTTGGTCAGAAAGATTGAAGACTCAAGAAAGAGTGCCAAGGTGAACACATTTCTCTCATTACACTAGAGTCAGTGTTGTTACTTAACTGACATCTACGGAAAAGATTATAAGAATTATCCTTTAACTAATAAATTTGCTTCTTTGATTTGTTTGTTTATTTATGGGGGGGGGTTACCGGGGATTGTACTCAGGGGCATTTTACCACTGAGCCACATCCCCAGCCCTATTTTGTATTTTATTTAGAGATAGTCTCAGTGAGTTGCTTAGTGTCTCACTGTTGCTAAGGCTGGCTTTGAACTTGTGATCCTCCTTCCTCAGTCTCCTGAGCCGCTGGGATTACAGGCATGTGCCACAGCATCCAGCCTTGGTCTGTATATTAAAAAGTCCTTAGAAGGAATTGAGGGGTGGGGAGGGGACAGGTTGGGGAGGAAAAGAAAATGGAATGTAGCAAACGTCCTTACCCTATGTACATGTATGATTACACAAATGGTGTGACCCTACAGTGTGTACAACCAGAGAAATGAAAACTTGTGCCCCATTTGTATACAATGAATCAAAAAACAATTCCTTTGTCTTTTAGTTGTTTCAAAAGTTGTGGGACATTGTTCAAATGATAATTATTTATGTCACAAAAATAGGGTGTTTTAAAATGTTTTATAAGATTAATACGTATGCAGTCTTCCTTATATTGGCCTCATCTCTGCCTCTGCCCTCTTTTCCCCCCAGGTGCCTTGCCATCTATGCAAGGTATGCAGCCTTCTTGGGCTGACCCTTCTTTTCATACTTGACCTATGTGCTGTTTTAAAACCTGGCTTCCCCCAAACACACACACACACACACACACACACACACACACAAGGCTAGTGAGGCCATCAACATGTTCTGTCTTGTGTACCCTGTCCATTGGGAGTGTGTTTCCCTGTCCTGCCTCCCATTTGCAGGGTTTGCAAGAGACCAGCATCTCTTTCATCCTGCTCACTCTTTCTCTCATGTGCATGCATGCATGGTGTGCATATAAGAGAGACATCTGAGCTGTCCCATTACATTTTCTAGAGCTGCCACCCTCCTACCTTGTGCAAGGCTTAAACTAAAATAAAACTAACCTTGTTATTACAACCTTCCATTGCACATGTTGGTTGTACCACAATGCCAGCTGTCTCTTTACTCCTTTCTCTGTGCAGGCACACACTTATGACGGGATCCTGAGCTTGTTTATTTCCTCCCCCCATCTCCTACTCTCTCCTTTCTTTCTTCCCTCCCTCTCCTTCCATCCATCCTCTCTTCCTTCCTCCCTCCCACCACTGTCCTCCCTTTCTTTTCCCTCCCTTCCATCCCCTCCCTTTTCTTCCCTTCCTTTCTCTTTCTTTA
>JAJEJO010046757.1:0-54367 GCA_020662805.1 Glaucomys volans
TAAATATTAATATTAAATATTAATCAATATTAAATCAATATTTTTGTAGATTCCCTTGAACTTTTTACATAGACAATTATGTCATCTGCAAGTAGGGACAGGTTTATCTTATCCTTTCCTATTTGTATGCCTTTTATTTCCTTTTCTTGACTTATTGCACTGGCTAGTACTTCCAATCCTATGTCAAATAAAAGTGATGAGGGCAGATATTCTAGGCTTAGTTTCTGATCTTACAGGACAAAATCTAGTCTTTCACCATCGCGTATAATAGTGGGTGTAGGATTTGGTAGGTGGTTTTTGTTTTTTTTTTTTGGTCACATTGGAAAATTTCCCTATATACTTAATTTTTCTGAGAGTTTTTATCATTTATTTTGTCAAATGCTTTTCTGCACCAACTGATATGGATTGTGTGTTTTTTTCTTTAGCCTATTTGTATGGTGGATTATATGATTGATTTTCAAATATGAAACCAATTTTTCATCCCTGGAATAAATTTCACTTAGTCATGGTATATGATTTTTTTTTGAGGGGGGATAGGAGCTGGGGATTGAACCTAGGGCCTTGTACATGCTAAGCCCATGCTCTACCAGTGAGTTACTCCCAGTCCTGGAATTCTTTTTATATATTGCTGAGTTCTATTTGCTAATATTTTGCTAAAGATTTTTTGATTCATGCTCTAGAAAAAAATAGATAGGTATGTATACACACACACACACACACACACACACACACATATATATACACACACACACATACACCATGTAACTGTCTTTGGTTTGGGCACAAAAAAAAAGAGAGAGAGAAATGTGCAATCATCATTCAAATTGTTTCACCATATAGATAAAACTTTTTTTGTTTGTTTTTGTTTTTGTTTTTTTGGTACTGGAGATTGAACCCAGGGGCACTCCACCACTGAGCCACATCCCCAGCCCTATTTTGTATTTTATTTAGAGACAGGGTCTCACTGAGTTGCTTTGGGCCTCACTAAGTTGCTGAGGCTGGTTTTGAACTTGGTGATCCTTCTGCCTCAGCCTCCCAAGTGCTGGGATTACAGGCATGCGCCACCACACCTGGCAAGACATTGTTTTTATCTGACTTCTTAAATAATTTTTTTTTTACTATACTTAACCATAATTTATTGCCTATTTTTTTATTTACACAATACATATAATCTTACATATACATAGGATAATACTGTCTGTCTCAGTCTACTATTTTTCCTTCCCCCATCCCCTCCATCCCATTTTCCTCTACACCATCCATACTTCCTCCATTCTTTCCTATCCCCCCATATTTCCCCTCCCCCAGTTATATATCAGCATCAACTGATCAGAGAAAACATTCGACCTTTGGTTTTTTGGGCTTGGCTTATTTCACTTAGCATGATATTCTCCAACTCCACCCATTTGCCAGCAAATGCCATAATTTTATTCTTTCTTATGGCTGAGTAATATTCCATTGTGTATATATACCACAATTTCTTTATCCATTCTTCAATTGAAAGGCATCTAGGTTGGTTCCATAATCTAGCTATTGTGAACTGAGCAGCTATGAACATAGATGTGGCTGCATCCCTATACTTTGCTGATTTTAAGACCTTTGGGTATAAACCGAGGAGTGGGATAGCTGGGTCAAACGGTGGGTCCATTCCAGGTTGTTTGAGGAATCTCCATACTGCTTTCCAGAATGGCTGCACCAATTTGCAACTCCACCAGCAATGTATGAGTGTGCCTTTTTCCCCACATCCACGCCAACACTTGTTATTGCTCCTATTCCTGTTAATAGCCATTCTAATTGGATTTAGATGAAATCTTAGGGTGGTTTTAATTTGCATTTCTCTAATTACTAGAGATGATGAGCACTTTTTCATATATTTGTTAATCACCTGTAATCATCTTCTGTGAAGTGTCTACCCAGTTCCTTGGCCCATTTATTGATTGGGTTCTTTGCATTTTTGGTGTAAAGTTTTGTAAGTTCTTTATAAATTTTGGAGATCAGTGCTCTGTCTGAAGTGTGTGTGGAAAAGATTTTTTCCCACTCTGTATGCTCTCTTTTCACATTCTTGATTGTTTCTTTTGCTGAGAAAAAGCTTTTTAGTTTGATTCTGTCCCATTTATTGATTCTTCCTTTTATTTCTTGCGCTCTGGTGGTCATGTTGAGAAAGTCGAGTCCTAAGCCAATATGAAGAAGATTCAGGCCTACTATTTCTTCTATTTGGCCAAGAGTCTCAGGTCTAATTCCTAGATCCTTGATCCATTTTGAGCCAAGCTCTGTACAGGGTGAGAGGTAGGGGTTTAATTTCATTTTATTGCATATGGATTTCCAGTTTTGCCAGAACCATTTGTTGAAGAAGCTATCTTTTCTCCACTGTATGTTTTTGGCACCTTTGTCTAGTATGAGATAACTCTACTTATGTGGGTTTCTCTCTGGGTCTTCTACTCTGGGTCTTCTATTCTGTACCATTGGTCTATCTGTCTATCTTGGTGCCAATACCATGCTGCTTTTATAACTATTGCTCTATAGTAGAGTTTAAGGTCTGGTATTGTAATATCTCCTGCATCATTCTTCCTGCCCAGGATTCTTTTGGCCATTCTGGGTCTTTTGTTCTTCCATATGAATTTCATGATTGCTTTCTCTATTTCTGTGAGGATTGTCATAGGAATTTTTATTGGAATTGCATTAAATTTGTACAGCATTTTTGGAAGTATGGCCATTTTGATGATATTGATTCTACCTGTCCAAGGACATGGAAGATCTTTCCATCTTCTAAGATCTTCCTCAATTTCTTTCTTTAATGTTCTGTAGTTTTCATTGTAGAGGTTTTTCATCTCTTTTGTTAGATTGATTCCCAAGTATTTTATTTTATTTCTGGCTATTTTGAATGGAGTTGTTTTCCTCAATTCACTTTCAGATGATTCATCGCTTATGTAGATAAATGCATTTGATTTATGTGTTTATTTTATATCCTGCTATTTTGCTAAATTCATTAATTAGGTCTAAAAGTTTCCTGGTGGAGTTTTTTGGATCCTCTAAATATAGGATCATGTCATCAGCAAATAGTGACAGTTTGAGTTCTTCTTTTCCTATTCGTATACCTTTAATTTCTGTGGTCTGTCTAATTGCTCTGGCTAGCATTTCCAGCACAATGTTGAATAGAAGTGGTGACAGTGGGCATCCCTGTCTTGTTCCAGTTTTTAAAGGGAATGCTTTCGATTTTTCTCTATTAAGAATGATGTTGGCAGTGGGCTTGGCATAAATGGCCTTTACAATGTTGACGTATGTTCCTACCATCCCTATTTTTTCTAGTGTTTTGAGCATGAAGAGGTGTTGTATTTTGTCAAATGCTTTCTCAGCATCTATTGAAATAATCATATGATTCTTAACCTTAAGTCTATTGATGTGATGAATTACATTTATTGATTTCCGGATGTTGAACCAAACTTGCATCCCTGGGATAAACCCCACTTGGTTGGGGTGCACTATCTTCTTAATATGTTTTTGTAAGTGATTTGCCAGAATTTTGTTGAGGATTTTAGTATCTATATTCATCAGAGATATTGGCCTAAAGTTTTCTAGATGTGTCTTTGTCTGGTTTTGGTATCAGAGTGATACTAGCTTCATAGAATGAATTTGGAAGGGTTCCCTCCTTTTCTATTTCATGAAATACTTTCGGGAGTATTGGTATAAGTTCTTCTTTGAAGGTCTTGTAGAACTCAGCTGAGAATCCATTTGGTCCCGGGCTTTTCTGGTTGGTAGGCTTTTGATGGCTTCTTCTATTTCATTGCTTGAAATTGATCTGTTTAAATTGTGTATGTCCTCCTGGTTCAGTTTGGGAGGATCATATGTCTCTAGGAATTTGTCGATGTCTTCAAGATTTTCTATTTTATTGGAGTATAGGTTTTCAGAGTAGCTTCTAATTATGTTTTGTATTTCAGTGGTGTCTGTTGTGATATTTCCTTTTTCATCACGAATTTTAGTAATTTGAGGTTTTTTTTTTCCTTTGGTACTGGGGATTGAACCCAGGGGCACTGCATCACTGAGCCACATACCCAGCCCTATTTTGTATTTTATTTAGAAAGAGGGTCTCACTAGTTGCTGAGGCTGGCTTTGAACTCACGATCCTCCTGCCTCAGCCTCCCAAGTGCTGGGATTATAGGCATGCGCCTTTTCTCTCTCCTTCTCTTTGTTAGCATGGCTCAGGGTTTATCTATTTTGTTTACTTTTTCAAAGAACCAACTTTTTGTTTTGTCAATTTTTTGAATTGTTTCTTTTTTTCAATTTCATTGATTTCAGCTCTGATTTTAATTATTTCCTGTCTTCTACTACATTTGGTGTCGTTCTGTTCCTCTTTTTCCAGGGCTTTGAAATGTAAGTTTAGGTCATTGAGTTGTTGACTTTTTATTCTTTTCTTGAATGTTTTCTGTTATCCATGCTTCATTCAATAGCATATTATTTAGTCTCCAGGTGTTGGAGTAGTTTCTGTTCTTTCTTTTGTCATTGATTCCTAATTTCATTCCATTATGATCTGATAGAATACAAAGTAGTATCTCTACTTTTTTGCATTTACTAAGGGCTGCTTTGGGGCATAACATATGGTCTATTTTAGAGAAGGAGCCATGTGCTGCTGAGAAGAAAGTGTATTCACTCATTGATGGATGGAATATTCTACATATGTCTGTTAAGTCTAAGTTATTCATTGTATCATTGAGTTCTATGGTTTCTTTGTTTAGTTTTTGTTTGGTAGATTGTCCAGTGGTGACAGTGGTGTGTTAAAGTCACCCAGAATTATTGTGTTGTGGTCTATTTGATTCCTGTAATTGAGAAGGATTTGCTTGATGTACATGGATGGGCCATTGTTTGGGGCATAAATATTTATGATCGTTATGTCTTCTTGATTTATGGTTCCTTTAAGCAGTATGTAATGTCCTTCTTTATCCCTTCTCACTAACTTCGGCTTGAAGTCCACTTTATCTGATGTAAGGATGGAAACCCCTGCTTTTTTACTAAGTCTGTGTGCATGGTAGGTTTTTTCCCATCCTTTCACCTTTAGTCTGTGGATGTCCTTTTCTATGAGACGAGTCTCTTGAAGGCAACATATTGTTGGGTCTTTCTTTTTAATCCAGTCTGCCAGTCTATGTCTTTTAATTGACAAGTTTAGGCCGTTAACATTCAGGGTTATTATTGAGATATGATTTGTATTCCCAGTCATTTTGGCTTAGATTTGGTTTTTAACGTGACTTGGTTTCTCCTTTAATTGGCTTTTTTTTTAGGATAGTTCCTCCCTTTGATGACTTACATTGTTGTTGTTCATTTCTTCCTCATGGAATATCTTGCTGAGAATGTTCTGTAGCGCAGACTTTCTATGTGTAAATTCCTTTAACTTTTGTTTGTCATGGAAGGATTTTATTTTGTCTTCAAATCTGAAGGTAAATTTTTTTTAAAATCATAATTATTATTATTATTTTTTATTTTGGTGGTGTGGGGATTGAACCCAGGGCCTGGTGCATGTGAGGTAAGCACTCTACCAACTGAGCTACATCCCCAGCCCTGAAGGTAAATTTTGCTGAATAGAGGATTCTTGGTTGGTAGCCATGTTCTTTCAGAGCTTGAAATATATTGTTCCAGGCCCTTCTAGCTTTTAGGGTCTGGCTGAGAAATCTGATATCCATATTGGTTTCCCCTATATGTAATGTTTCTTTTCTCTCGCAGCCTTTAAAATCCTATCTTTATTTTGCATATTAGGCATTTTCATTATAATGTGTCTTGGTGTGGACCTGCTGTAATTTTGTGCATTTGGTGTTCTGTAAGCCTCCCGCAGTTGAGTTTCCATTTCATCTTCAGGTTTGGGAAATTTTCTGATATTATTTCATTGAATAGGTTGTTCATTCCTTTGGTTTGTATCTCTGTGCCTTCCTCAATCCGGATAATTCTTAAATTTGGTCTTTTCATGATATCCCATAGTTCTTGGAGGTTCCGTTCATGATTTCTTACCATCTTCTCTGTTTGGGCAACTTTATTTTCAAGATTCAATGTTTTGTCTTCATTATCTGAGGTTCTGTCTTCTAAGTGATCTAGTCTGTTAGTGATGCTTTCCATTGAGTGTTTAATTTGGTTTATTATTTCCTTCATTTCAAGGATTTCTGTTTGGTTCTTTTTCAGAATCTATCTCTTTGTTGAGGTGATCTTTTGTTTCCTGTCGTCGCTCTTTCAGCTGCTTATGGGAATGGTCAATCATTGCCTGCACTTGCTCTCTTAACTCATCATTTGCTTCTCTGAACATTTTAATCATGTGTATTCTGAATTCCTTTTCTGGCATTTCTTCTACCATGCTGTCATTGGATTCTATTAGTGTAGAATCTTGGTTTGTTTGGAACACTTTCCTCCCTTGTTTTTTCATATTGTTCATATATCTTCCCCTCTAGCAATGCAGATCTAGGGTATTATAGTTTCTGCCCTATAGGCTTAGTGACCCTATAGTTTTCTGAAACCTACTCTTTAAGGGGGGGAAATAAATATTAGCAACACCCAGTACAGACAATATGCAGCTGTAAACAAATAGCCCCTATGAAGACTATGGTTACAGTAGTCTTTTTTTTACAATATCATTGCAATATTGTCATAATAAACAGAGAGGATGAGTTCAATCATTACCTACAGTATAACAAACAGATTTGCAATGAGGAGTACAGTTTGTAATGGAGGACAAAGAGGATGGGGAGGGGTGTAGGCTGCAACTGTTAACAGTGTAAGAAAAGAGTATGAAGAAGTTCTAGATCATAGGAAGAGTGAAAGTGTAGTCAGAAGAAGTTGGTTGTTAGCATGAGAAAAGTGAGAAAAAGCCCTTGAGGAAAGAAAGAGTTAAACAAAAGGAAAATAGAGAGCAAGAAAAGTAAAGAAATAAATGTTTAAAAGCTATCAGAAAGGAGAAAAAGAAAATCTACACTATAACCGTCATATACTATTCAAACCTCCCAGTCTTCAGTAGCCTGAGGCATGAGAGGTACCTGACAATGAGCTTCCCGTCTCCAGCAGGCGTCTCAGGATGGGATTTGCCCCACCTAAGGACAGTTTCCCCTTGGCGGATAATCCAAGATGGCTGCACTGGCTTCCAAACGTGTTGGCAAATGGGGAGATGCAGCACAGGGCATGGGCACCCAGACTATGTGTGGTGCAGTTGGTCACGCTGGGCCCCTGGAGGTGGTGTGCTGTCAGTCAAGCTGGGGGCCCTGGAGATGGGGTGCTGTCAGTCGGGCTGGTGGTCCTGCAGCTCCTGATTTTTTTTCCCAAAATGGCGGCAGCCACGCGTAAGCAAACCTGCGGGTACTGTGATGGTGACCTTCCAGGCAACAGCGGGCAGCTGGCGATCCACTGACGGTCTGCAGGCTCTGCAGGCTCCTGGCGGATGATGGGCATATGAACCTCTGTTGGTGGGAGATGGGTAGGTGAAAGGCAGGTGATGGACAGGCCAGAGGCAGGCAAACAGGAAAGTGACGGATGATAGGCGGTGGTCAGTGAGCAATCTGCACTCAACTGCAGTCCCTAGGCTGGTAGACTGCGGGTGACCGAGGTAGACAGATGTGGCAAACAGCAGGGAATCAGTGAGGAGCAAAGACTGCTTCACGGAGAAACAGACTTTCCTCTGTTTGAATCCCGAGTCACCGAGTGACAAGGAATGCAGCCTCCCTCTAGTCCACCATCTTGGATCTCCTAAATAAGTTTTAATTGTCTGGTTTTCAGGAATTTAATTATGATGTGTTTTGCCATGAATTTCTTTGGGTTTATCCTGTTTGAGTTTGTTCGCATTCTTGAATCTGTAGGTTTAGGGGTTTTTTAAATTATTTATTTATTTATTTATTTTTTGTCAAATTGGAAATGTTTTCAGTCATTTATATGAGTAGTTTTCATGTCCACCCTCCATTTTCCTTTTTAGGAGTCCAGTGACACAAATATTAGATCTTTTATTACAGTTCCACAGGTCCTGAGTCTCTTTTCATTTTTTTCCCTGTCTTCTTTTCTCTTTGTTGCCCAACTAAGGTAATTTCTTTATTTTGTCTTCTAATTATTTTCTCTGTAGCCTCCATTCTGCTGTTGAACCCATCCACTGAACTTTTTATTTTGGTATCATTTAGTACTTTTTAGTTCTAAAATTTCCATCTGGTTCTTCTTTATGTATAGCTTCTTTTTTTTTTTTTCTGCTGAGGTTTTCTTTATTTCTATATTTTCATTTGTTTCAGTTGAGTTTGAAGTTGCTCCATGAAGCATTTTTTTTCATGACTGCTTTAAAATCTTTATCTGATTATCTAACATCTATTCTCTCAATGTTGGCATTTATTGATTGTCCTTTGACTTTCAGTTTGAGATCTACCTGGTTCTTGGTTTGATGAGAGCTTTTTGATTGAAAACTGGGCATTTTATGTTATGTTGGGAAACACTGGATCTTATTTAAAACTGTTTTAGTTGTTTTCCTCTGACCTCCTCTGGCAGGCGAAGGGGAGGTGTTGCCTCAGTGCTGCCAGCGGAAGGCAGAAAACCTTCGATACTCAATGGGGGGCTCCTTGTTACTGCTGGATGGCATGTGCACTTCAGTTCCCCACAGTCTCCACTGTAGTTGGGGGATCACTTGTCACTGCTGGGATGAAAGTCTCTGCTTCCTACTTGACCTCCTCTGATACCACCAAGGTGGGAGGGTTGGGACCCCTTATGACTGCTTGCTAAAGGGAAGGTCTGGTTCCCGACCCAGCCCGTGGCATGGATAGGGTGGGCCTGCAGTCTTCTCTGCAGCATTTGATTGGGAGGGGGTATTTATTTTCAAGGAGTTTTTCTGCTTGTCAGGTCATCCCTTTCCTGGTCTTTTGGCTATGTAGGGGCTTTTAAAAATTTAATTTAATTTAATTTTTAAATTCCTGTCTGTGCACATTGGTAGTCCCATGTTGCTGCACCTGGTCTGGGATAATGAGACTATAAGAAAGCCAAAGGAAGTCTCTACCATGTCCATCTTTGGGTTCTGAGGTCCCTGGCCACTCTGCCTTCTTCTTTCCACCTTTTAGTCTTCTTCTGTTTGTTTTGTGCATGACATCCAGGGCTTTTAGTTGTATTTAGCACAAGGAATAGGAAGAAATACACCTACTCCATCTTCCTGCAAGTAGAATTCCCTTTTAAAATTGTAATTAGGTATAACTTATGAACAGTGCCATGGATCAATCTTCCTGGGTACCACCCAGGTACCTGGGGACCACCACAGACAGAAAACGTTCCTGGCACCCCAGCAGGCTTCCTTTTCCTGGGAGGGATGCATTATCATTTGCATCTTTTAAAAAGTACATCTGGCTGCCATGGATTGGTGAGAGGCAGGGGAAGGAGTGGCAGCCAAAGATTCCTAGGGACCGGCATCTGTCCCTATGGTGTATGGGTGACCTGGGCTTTGTGGATCACTTCCAAGTCTTCTCAGGCTTTTTGATAGACCATGTCCCTCCTCATTAGCTTGGATCATCAGCTGGAGTCCAGCAGGTCAGCACCATCTGATGCAAGTAGAGGAGCCCTGCCCTTTCTGCTATCAGGCTCATGGTCAGGAAGCAGAAGCAAATTTCAGCCTTTGGACCTCTGGGGTCAGCTCTTCTTTTCCTGATGCCTAACCTCACTTCACATTGACTCCACATTCATTTGGTCACCAAACATGCTGTGTAATAGGTTGCTAAGGGCATGGTTATTGCAGCTGATTTGCTTTGCCCCTTCCAGATTGTAGGGTTATAAAGGGGGAAAGCAATTGGCTGAGAGTTAGAGACAGGAAGGAGAAACACTGAGAGAGAAAGACAGATAGACAGACACTAGAGGTTAGATGGGCTTCACTGTGGGTCACTTGGATAACCTCGGTTTCTTCATCTGTAAAATGGGACCACCATTTCTACCTTCGAAAGAACAAGGTAGGGAAAGTTGAGGATTCTGTCACATGAAGGACTTAGTATATAATAGGAGACCAGTAAGTCAGTGTAATAACCTCATGGGAAGTATGCTTCTTTGTCTGCTGGACATCTGTCCTCAGGCTTACTCCTTAAGGCCCTGCTGCTATAAAACTTTCTAGGGTTTTCCTTTAACAAAGAGGAAGGGGTAAAGTCTTGGGGAGGGAGGTCTGAGAACCAAGTGGGGGCCTGCTGGTGCCCAGGGAGATCTGGGCACAGTAAGAGAAGTGTGGGCCAGAAACAGCACACAGGTGCTGAGCATACAGGTGTCCTGAGCACCTACTGTATATCAGGCTTTCTGCCATGTCCCTGAATGGGAGTAATCACATCTCCAGTTTTACTGCCGAGGAGACTGGGATTGAGCAAAAGAAGCAGCTCAGTTTTGTGAAATGGGTAGGACCAGTATTTGGACAAAGGCTCTTTGGTGCCAAAGCCTGGGTGTTGCCTAGGACCCCATAAAATCCTGCTGATCTGGTCTGCATTGAAGGAGGAGGCAGGCCAGCTGGCCAATGGAAGGTCATTTGCAGAGGCCTGGACTGCAGCTGGCTCCCTGGCTCAAGACATTCTGGCTATCTGCCCATTAGGCCAGCTGCATAGGGCCTCCTCTCACTTCAGAGGGGTCTAGGGAGCCTGGGTTCAGCTGGACAGAATCTGTTGTGCATGTGTGTGTGTATGGTGGTGGGGTTGCCCCAGAGGGGCCAGCCAGCCATGTTTCTTAACTCCCTGGATGGCTGCCTGGGTGTTCTGATCCAGGGTCATGGTGGACAATGTGGGAGTTGGAATGGGGGTGGTACTGAAGAGGGGTGGGGTCTGGAACCATATCTCAATTCTTTGGAAAGTGGGAAGTAATGTGTAAGGTTGGATTGTCTGCCACAAATAGGGATACTCTCCCCCACCCCTGCCACCAGTCAGTGGAACATTAAAAAAAGTACAGAAGGTGGCGGCTTCTAGCTTCACCATTTTCTCCTCCATCTTCCTTCCCTGCCATCCCCAACTTGTACATCCAGCTTCCATCCTGTCTCGGAATCTCACTTTCCTGTCCCTGCTTCCAGCCTCAAGTCTACCATCCACCATCCCCTGAGTTTTGTAACTCTTTTTTTTTTTTTTTTTTGGAACCAGGGATTGAACTCAGGGACACTCGGCCACTGAGCCACATCCCCAGCCCTATTTTGTATTTTATTTAGAGACAGGGCCTCACTGAGTTGCTTAGGGCCTCGCTAAGTTGCTGAGGCTGGCTTTGAACTCGCGATCCTCCTGACTCAGCCTCCCTAGTCACTTGGATTACAGGTGTGCACCACCACGCCCGGCCCCCGGTTTGGTAACTCTTGAGGTAGGTAACCCCCATTTGAGTTTTGTCTTCCCTACTGTTTTCAGTACATTTGGCAAGTGTTTGAAGGGCCATCCCAGGCTTGATTGTTTTAGCAGTTGACACTTCAATGTAAGAAACTGTCGTGAGCATCTGGGAAGTCATTTAAACTCTCGAAGTCTCAGTTTTGACATCTGTAAAATATATGTGATGAGGGTTATGGGTTAATACTTACCTCAGAGGACTGTGAGTGTTAACGGGAGAGGGCGCCACATGCCTCCTGCCCTTCTTCCCACCCCTCATACACTGGTCCCAGTTTCTCTCCTTACCTTCAGATCCCTCTTTCATTCCAATTGCTACAGCAAGGATCCAAAAACTCGACTGTAATTCTGCTTTTGGGCTTACTGACCCTCCAATTATTTTTAGGGTACAGAGTCCAACTTTCTCAGCCTCCAGGGCCTTTCTGGTCCCTGACACCTTTCCGAGCTCCTTTCTTCTGTAGGTTGAATTGTACCACCCTCCAAATTAATATGTTGAAGTCCTAGTTCCTACTACCTTCAAATGTGACTAAATTTGGAGATAGGTCTTTTTTTTTTTTTTTTCTGTGGTGCTGGGGATTGAACCCACAGCCTTGTGCTTGCCTCACAACTGAGCTATATCCCCAGCTGGAGACAGGTCTTTTTAAAGAGGAAATTAAGTTAGAATGAGGTCAGGAGGGTGGGCCCTAACCCAGCATGCTGCATATAAGAGGAGATCAGGACACAGACACACATGAAGGAAGGGCCACAGGAAGACAGCCATGTCCAAGCACAGGAGAGAGGCCTCAGAAGAAACCAACCCTACAACACTTGATCTTAGACTTCTGATCTCCAGAATTGTGAGGAAACACATTTCTGTTGTTTAAGCCAGTCTGTGGTCCTTTGCTCTGCAGCCCTAGCAGACTCGTATGGGGAGTTTCATAGGTCACTAACCAAGGGCCTCAAGTTTAGAGCTTAGACCTTCATTACCAGACAAATTCTTTGTTGTTTAAGACATCCATTATAAACTTAAAAAATATGTTTGGGCCTCTGCAACCTTGTTTTGGCATTTATTACTTTATTTATTAATATTTTGGAAACCTTTCAAGCTGAAAGCGTCCAAGGTCTTCCTTCTCTCGGAAGTCCCTATTGTCCCCTTTCTGTCTATCCTCTTCTTTCCTGGAGATCCACTATGGATATGGCTCCTTATAGAATCTTTCCTTCTCACTGCCTACATGGCAGGGGACTCGGTGTTGCTGTCAACTCTGGGGGACAGGCTGTAAGAATGAGCCCCTGAGGCCTGGCTGTGTCTGCTTCAGACAAGGGGCTTGTGGCTGGCATTCAACAGAGATGTCCACATATTCCTCTGTATGTGAGAATCAGTAACAACCCTTTACACCCGATCAGGAATGCATTCAATCTAATGGACAGGCCTGTAGGTGTCACCCGTCAATATCAGTGCTGCCTGAATGACCTCAGGTTTACAGTGCCTGCTTAATCAGAACCTATTTGCTTATAATTAGACATTTAGGATGCTTTAATTCTTTTCTTCTGTTAAAAAAAAAACCCCAACTTCTATTTTTGGTAACATGGCAGTTAGAAAACCTCAAAACTAAAACAAACTAGAAATACCAAAGAAAATAGCTGAAATCAGCAAAGACCAATATGCTTGGTAATGTGTGTTGGTGAGGATATCCCTAAATTATACTCGCCAGGGGGAAAATGGTGTAAAGAAAGGAATATTTGTCATAGCACTGTTTGATATAGCAAAATGTTAGCAACACTCCTGATGTCTGTCACCGGAGGACGGGCTGGAGGACTTAGTCAATACTGAAGGTGCCTCATGTCAAGGGGTCTAGTCTGGTGGTCATGAGCACTCAGAACCATGCTTCAAGAACAACGCTGTCTTTGTCAGCTTTCCATCACTGTGACAAAATACCTGAGAATAGTAACTTAAAGGAGTAAAGATTCGTTTTGGCTCACAGTGTGAGAAGTTTCAGTCCATGGTCACTTGGCTCTGTTGGTTCTGGGTCTATGGTAAAGGCAAAACATCATGGCAGAAGGGTATGGTGGAAAAAAACGGCTCACCTCATGGTAGCCAGGAAGCAGAGAGAGAAGGGTCCAGGATAAAATATCCCCTTCGAAGACATGTCCCCAGTGACCCACCTCTTAACTAGACTCCACCTCCTAAAGTCTCCACCATTTTTCAATAGTGTCACCAGCTGGGGATCAAGCCTTCAACACAGGAGACTTTGGGGAATATTCCAGGTTTAAACTAAAGTAACTCCAAATCTGGTCATATGTATCCCTATTTAAAATTGTGATTCCCACTGTTATGAAAGTAAAATCCCAAATCAGCCATGTGTGCCCCACGATCTGTTTCCTGCTGACTGCAGCCTTGGTCACCTTGCCCTGCCTCTGCTCTTCCCTCCTGCTAGCTTTGCCTGGCACCTGAGCCATACCCACACTGAAACTGCTCCGGGGACTCACTGCCAGGCGTTTGTCCATGTTCTTCCCTGTGCCTAGAATCCCACCCCTGCACATTTCTCCCAGTTAACCACCCCTCATCCTACAAGGCTAAGCCTCATGCTTCCCAAGTCTGGGTGAAGAGTTCCTTTTGGGCTCCCAAAGTTCCCTGGGCTTCCTCCATGCAATCCTGGGTCTCGCTGAGGGGCATCTGACTGCTTCCTCATTTGCACATAGCTTTTGAGTTCTTGGGGTAGGACTCCATCAAAAGACACAATTATAATATATTTAGTTTAAAGATTGAATTGGCTTTTATTTGCAATTTTAAAATCAAGCCACACCTCATTCTTATAGGTATTTCAATGAACTGAGCTTGAAGTTGGCTTCATAGGCAGAAAAGGGTTGAAGGAAGAATAAATAGAACAAAAGTGGATTGGTTGTTTCAAAGTTAATTTTCTTTTAATGGTTAAAGCAGAGGGGATGACCTTATTGCATGTGCTAAAACTGGCTCATTTGAATATTTGGCTTTTACCTCTCTCTCCTGATGTCTTGAAAGAGCAGATAAATCACTTAGTTTCAGCTCGGTGGTGTGAACTTCAGCGTGAGTAACTCCGTTTTGCTTGATCCGTTGGGATTAGTGCAGAAGCTCAGTTCCAATCAATGGCCTCCTCTGAATTTTATTTGGCAGACCATGTCTTATTTTTTGTGGCCCTCTGTGTTAGTCAGCTCTTCATCACTGTGACTAAAATACCTGATCAGAAAAACTTAGAGAAGGAAAAATTTACTTTTGGCTCTTGGTTTCAAAGGTTTCAGTCCATGGTCAGTCAACTCATAGTAGACTGGAAGCACCCAGGAAGCAGAAAGAGAGAAGGAAAAGTCAGGGGGACAAAATACAATCTCTAAGGGCATGCCCC
This sequence comes from Glaucomys volans, assembly GCA_020662805.1. NCBI lineage: Eukaryota > Metazoa > Chordata > Mammalia > Rodentia > Sciuridae > Glaucomys > Glaucomys volans. The sequence goes on from JAJEJO010046757.1 coordinate 14,660, forward strand.
CAGGGACCTACCTCCTCTAGCCACACTACACCTGTCTATAGTTAACCATCCAGCACAGTAGTTCTTTCAAATTATTAATCCATCAAATGAATTAATGAATTAATCCACTGATCAGGCTATAGCTCTCATAATCTAATCATTTTACCTCTGAACCTTCCCACATTAACACGGAGCTTTTTGGGGGGACATCTCATATTCAGATCCTAATATTCCTGTATTCAGCATCATCTCAGATATATATTTATATACACATATATATGTATACATAATATATATGAATGCATATATATATATATATATATATATATATGAAGGCATTTTACAAGTGAAGAACAAAGGGGGAAGAGAGAATAATCTAGAAGGTTTCCTGCAGGAAGTCTGAGCCAATCTGGGCCTGGGTGGGGGGTGTGGATTTCATGTAGGGAGGCAGAGAATGATGAGGCCCACAGGTATGGGGAGTGGCATACAAAGATGTGGAGGTAGGGAACTCAGCACACAGTAGGTCAGAGAGGAAGGAACGGCACAGGCCTAGGAGTCTGGGTATCTGATTTCTCCTTCCAGGGCTGTGACTAGAAGGTTTGCTCAGTTCTCTGAACCTCAGTTTCCTCATTAGAAAAACAGCAATACCAGTCTCTGCATTGTGAGTTGACTGAGGTCATAGCTCCCGTGACAACACACTGTGTAAAATAAATTGCTAAGCAAATATTGGATAAACATATGTTATTATTATTAATAGTTATTTTGGGAAGCTCAAGACCAGATTGGTGGTGGGGAGCTTCAAAAGGGGAGCTGGGGAGATCAAACTTTCTTCCACCTGCAGATGGAAGTCCTAAGAAGCTGAAGCACAAAAGGGGGAGAAGCTAACTTCCGGATACACTGTCCAGAGCGGAGCCTGGGCTCTCCAGCATCCGTGCGTCTCACCCAGCTGGAGGGGAGCTGGCCTCAGCACCGCCTCTGCTGATTTCTCCTATGTACTGCTGTAGCCTGAACGCCATGGTTGAAACTAGGCACCCTCTTGTCATCATGGTCATTGGTGGTGCATTGGGAACATGTGGCTTCATTCGTGGGTAGTCTGACTGAGCTGATAGCTGCCTTTTCTAGGTCATGAGGGTTTCAGACATTTGGACTGTGCCCAGAAATGGGCCTTTCCATTCCTGAAAGGGCTGTCCTGAAAGGACTGGGGCCACCTGTGATGGAACGGGACTGAGGACCCCTAGCAGCGACTGTCCCAGAAGTTGAAACCTTGTTTTCTCTTCATACACACAAGCAGGAATTCTATACCATACCTAGCTGATCATCATGTTTATTTGAAATTAAAAGTGCCAGCCAGATATGGCAGCCACTGGGGTGGCTGGCACCTATCTTAGATTCTGTTCTCTCCGGTCCTGGATCTTGTCCTACTGCTCTAGGGCCCACTCCTCATATGCCTGAGGGAGGTCTTATCCCTTGGCCCCAGCTGCTTGGGCTGGCCTCTGTTGCTGACTTGTGGAGGCCCAGCCTGGATGCAGCCTTGGTAAAGGACAGGGCAAGAGCAGGAAGGGCCACTGGGTACGAAGCAGGAGAACTGCAGGCACTAGGAACACAGACTGCTGCACCTCAGGGCCAGCTGAGGGTTCAGACTAGAAGGCAGCCACGTTGACATGGATGCTGAGGCGGTCGAGGGTCTTCAGCCCATCCTCCTCCAGGTCATCACACCTGACAGTACCTAGAGGCTCTTAGCTTGACAGGACAGTGGACCTCTGAATCCTGCAAAGAGCACTGTGTGGGCAGGGAATGAGGGATGATGTCTCGTATGTGTGTCTATGAGTGTCCCCGAGGTCATCTTGTACTTCTGAGTTACTGCCTGGGCTTGTCTCTCCCCAGAAATGTGCCTTGCCTGGCCACTTCAGATGTGACTTGGGTAGGAAGTCCTCCCAGCTTCCTGTGTCTGAGCAAGATGCCTTTTTTTGGGTCTCCTGCTTGTCTCTCCACTCTCCTCCATCAGAGAGGTTATCACCCACTACTTGCTGTTGGTCTTTCTGTCTCCTTTGGTAGACAGCAAGTTCTCTAAGAGTTCATCAGTGTAATCCAGGGACTCTTATGATGCCTGGTGTATAGTGCTCAACAAATATTTGCAACATGGATGGATGGATGGAAAGGGGGAGAGAGGAAGCGAATGAGTGCATGTGTGAGCACTAGGGACAAGATACAGTCCAAAGCCATGCCTGCAGTGACCTGCCTCCTTCAGCCACATCTCACCTGCCTACACACACCCAATTCAAATGATTAATCTATCAAATGGATTAACCCACTGATGAGGCTACAGCTTTCATAATCTAATTATTTTTACCTCTAAACATTCCTGCATTGCCTAATACATGAACTTTTTAGGGGACATTAAAGATCCAAACCATAACAACATGGGTATGAATACATAAGCATGTGAGTATGTATGGATGTACAAGTGCAGTTGTGAGTCTGTGTATGACTGTTCAGATGTGTATGTGAGTGCTGCAGGTCTCCATCACACACACAAACACACACACAGTGTGGCATAGGTGTGTGTGTAGGTGAGAATGTATGTAGGATATTGGTGGGAGTGACTCATGTCATGAGCTCTATGAGGTCACTTACCTATATAAAATCACTTGAATTTTGTGTTTGAATGTGTGTGTGTGTGTGTGCGTGTGTGTGTGTGTGTGTGTGTTTGAATGTGTGAAGCTTTCTCTTGCTCACCTCAGGGGCCCAGAAAATTACCCAAACAGGGTCCCATTCTGGGAGACTGTAGGTTGGCTTCTGAAGCTTGTTTTTCCAAAAATGACTCTGCTTCCTTACTTCCCCTAAGCCCAGAAGCTGGAGTCAGAGGTCAGGAGGCCAGGAGGTTAGCAGCCTGGGCTGTGCTACCAGGAAATTGTCTACCAGGAGGAAGGAGGCAGGAGAGCAGGCACTGGGGGGCTTTCTCCATCAGTATATGGAGACTCTGGATTTGGCACCATGGGCCAGGTTGTGTGTGGGCAGAAGGAGGAGGTACTGCAGAAATGTGAGGCATGCATCAAGTGGCCTCTCCTGTCCGGGAGGAGATCTGCCCTGCCAGCTGCTGAGCTGTGGGCTAGTGGGATACACAGAGGTTTGCTCTGGCCTTCCTTGGGCCCACCCAAATCCAATGCCATGCACAGGTGTTGCCATTTCGGGAAGGAACAGTGGAAAACAAATTACTGGCCAATGGGCAAACAATGGAGGTTAGTGGCATGGCTGGCCAAGCAGGTTCATATTTCTCTGAGTCTATACAAGTTTTCGAGGGCAGTTGCTTATGGCCACATTCCTGGTACCTTGCATGATTCCAGACACTATTTGTTGAGTAAATGAATGAAAGAATCAATGAAATGATGAACAAGTCTATTTCTGGAGCCTCAAATTCCCTCCCTCCCCACAGCTCAAGCACCATGCTTACAATCCAGGACCTCCTTCCCACCACCATCCTCCCCATAGATTCCATTCTCACTCAGGTCACCTCTTAGTCCTCAGTGGACTGTCTACCTTGCAGGACTAGGCTTGGCTCAGTGTGGCTCTTCCTGGTTTTTGAGTCCCTGGGGCATCCTTATCTGCTGGGGGTTGTCTCTATAGAATTTCTCCAGGTTCTGAATCCTACCCACCCGACCTTCTCTGCATCCCAGCCCTTCAGACTTACAAATAACTCTCCTGCCCGGACAAGTGATTTTATATAGGTAAGTGACCTCATAGAGCTCAGAGAGGCATAGTAAAACAGCCAGGGCCTTCCAGCTGGTAATTGAGCTCAGATCAGACAACCTGGGCTGCACCAAACCTGTCACAAGTTAGTTTTCCAAGTCATAACCACCTGAGGTCAAGTCACATCCAGTTGGGAGACAAGAAGTCTCCAGGGAAGCTATGGTACCTGAACTAAGTGTGGGGAGGATGTCTTAGGAGGGATGAAGAAGAGCAGGCAAAGGGAACCCTGAGCAAAGGTACAGGGGCAGGGAAGGGTGTGGTGAGAGGGAAGGCTAGAGAGGAAGGTTCAGGTCTGGGGATGCAGGTCGCGTAGTTTGGATTATGATCTGATGATAGTAGGGAACCTTGGAAGATGTTTGAGAGGTGTGGGGTCACTGGTGCCGGGAGCATCTGTGCTGCTTACGCGTTGCAGACTGGGTGGAAGAAGATGAGGGGTCCAGTCAAGAGGCAGGTAGAAGGCACAGAGGTGGCTCTTCAAGAGCTTGAAGCAGAACAAAAGCCACTGATGGGGAAAGACACAGACAGGATACATTCAGGGTCCAAAGGTACTGAGGAAGCTGCAGCTGGGATGTGCATCAGTGACGTAACCTTGGAGGAGGGTGGTGGGATGTACAAGGCCACAGGCAGCATGGCGGCATCATGCAGCTCTGCACATAGTTGGTGCTCAATGAAAGTAGGTTATGCGAATGAATGGGCCAATAGCCTCCCTGTCTCTATGTCACTCCGGTTGCCAACTCTCCTGTTTCCCACAGCGCTCCTCTCTATGCATCCTGCTCTGTGGCCCTGAAGGACCCCGACTGGTCCAGTAGGGGCAGTGCTGGCCCATGATCCCACTCAGAACCCCTTTCCTCTTTGCCAGCACACCCACATGGCTTCTCTCTCTCTCCGTCCCCCTCCCCCTCCCTGTCCTTATCTTTCCCTTCCGTCTCCATGGCGACTCACCACCTCGCTTGCCTGCATCCCAGCCTCTGCCAGGGATTCTGAGCTGGGCTCTGTCCCTCCCTCCTCCAGAGCCCTGGTACCCGCAGCCCTGTCTCCTCCCCCTGGGGTGAGTCCAGCAGCAGCCTCCTCTTTCCGGACTGTCACATTTATTCTCCAGCTCTGACAGGGAGTCAGCTCCTCTGGGGAAACCATCCCCTTGCCCCACCCTCTACCTGCCACAGCCCAGCAAGTCCTCCCGGAGAGAAGCCATCCTTACCTCCGGTGAAGGTGTCAGTGGGCCTCTCTCTGCGTTGGACCCTCTCCTGTTCCAGCCTCCCATGCCGAGGCCCACCTTGTCAGTCACTTCCTTTTGTCATCGGCTTGGCAAACGGGCAAGTCTTCAGTCCTAAAATCTGGAGAGATGGGTGGGGGGTGGGAAGAAGCCACCTGGGATGGGGGATGGGCCTGGTGAGGGAGGGGGAGGGACTCCTGGGAACCCAGAATGAAGACAGGAGTCTGTATTCTGTTCTAATTTTTTCCCCCTCTCTCCAAGGAGAGAAAACGGAGCTTCATGGGAAACAGCAGCAACAGTTGGTGAGCGCAGGGGGCCTGCGAGGGAGGGGTTGGTGCAGTGGGCTGGCAGGTCAGCTGGAAATGGCTGGTCCAGGGGCATGGAGCCTTGCAGCTGCTGGCTGAGACTCTCAGGCTATCCCTAGTGGGGGAGGGACAGGAAAAGCAGATGGGTGCTGTGGGGAGGCAGATGCTCAGCTCAGAGAGGGGAAGAAATCTTCTGAGAACCAGATCCATTTGCTCAAATGCAGAATGGGCTGCTTGGGCACCAGGACCTTGCCACTCTCTCCTGACTGTCCCAGTAGTAGGGGGTTGGGGGGATTTGCTGATGTCATCACCTCCTTGAGGGGCCCCTGTTGCAAAAGGCCAGCAGAGAGGGTTTTCCTGAGTGTTGGCACCAGGCACCCAGCAGACTGCTGCTCACGTACCATCCTGGAGATTATCTCCACACCCCACGAGCTTGGGGCTCCTAGCCTCTCCATTGGGACAATTAGGAAATCGGGGCCCAGAGAGGGGAAGGACCTTGCCTACAGTTGTGTGGCTGGGAGCTGGCAGGGCCAGGGTTCCAGTCAGGCTTTCTCACTCTTGGGTGCTCTTTCACCACTTTTGCTATTCCCACTTTGGGGCTGTCAGAAACTGGGGTACAAGTGAGTAAGACACAGGTAGACGTTGGCCTGTCTGGGAGCAGCTCCACAAGTCCATGGAGACCCTGAGAGAAACTGAGGTGACACAGAGAAACCTTTACCCCCAGGTGTCAGCCTGCCCTCCCCCAAACTGTACACCTGATAAATATTCTGCTTTTGAATGTCATGTCCTGCCCCCCAGGTCCCATGCACCATTTCCCAAGTTGGAGCTGGGCTTGGGGCCCCATTCCACAGCACCCCGGGAGCTGCCTGCCTGCTCCATCTGCCTGGAGAGACTTCGTGAGCCCATCTCGTTGGACTGTGGCCATGACTTCTGCGTTCGATGCTTCAGCACACACCGCGTCCCAGGCTGTGAGCCGCCCTGCTGCCCTGAGTGCCGGAAGATCTGCAAGCAAAAGAAGGGCCTCCGAAGTCTGGGGGAGAGGATGAAGCTCCTGCCGCAGCGACCGCTGCCCGCCGCGCTGCAGGTGCGGGGACCAGGCCTCATGGTTGGGTGCGGAGTGTGGAGATCTCTGGGTTGGATCCAAGAAGAATTGGTGGCTTCGACCCTAGAATATCAGGATGAAGCACAAAGTTTTAAGCTGGACACACTCCAGACTTGGGGTCCCTTTAGGGTTGCTCAGAAAACCCTTCTCTCCCTTCCTAGGAGACCTGTGCTGTGAGGGCAGAGCCACTCCTCCTGGTGCGCATCAATGCCGCTGGAGGCCTCATTCTTAGGATGGGGGCCATCAACCGCTGCCTGAAGCACCCCCTGGCCAGGGACACCCCTGTCTGCCTCCTTGCTGTCCTGGGGGAGCAGCACTCAGGGAAGTCCTCTCTCCTCGACCACTTGCTCCAAGGCTTGCCGGGCCTGGTGAGGGCAGGGCTGGCAGGCAGGAGGTGGAGGGAGGCAAGGTGGGGGTCCCAGGTTGGCTCTGGGAGAGGAGCTGAGTCTGGAACCCAGTCTCTGGGGACATAGAATTGTCCAATTGATGCCCCCTTCTCTCCCTGCAGGAGTCCAGTGAGGGCAGCTGGCCCAGGGGAGGAGAGGGTTTCTTGCAGGGATTCAAGTGGGGTGCCAATGGCCTCACCAAGGGCATTTGGATGTGGAGCCACCCCTTCCTGCTGGGGAAAGAAGGGAAAAAGGTAAGAGAAGAAAGAGCAGAAGGAGGTCAGGGAGGAAGAGGAGGAAAGAGAGAGGGAGATGGGCAAAGAGGAGGGGAATAAAGAAAGAAATCTTTGGAGGCGAGGACAAGAAGACTGGGTCAGAGGAAGGACATGAGGGAGTAGGCAAGGCTGAACCCTTAGCTTGTCCTCCTCTACCCCCTGCATAGGTGGCTGTGTTCCTAGTGAACACAGGGGATGCCATGAGCTCTGAACTGAGCAGGGAAACAAGGATCAAGCTCTGTGCTCTCACCATGATGCTGAGCTCCTACCAGGTGAGAGAGGTACTCAGATCAGGTATCCCCACCCTGCATGCCCTTTTCCAGCTCAGCCCTCTCAAAGCTGAGGGCATCTCTCAGGACTTGGTGTCTGTGCTCCCTGCACATTCTGGGGGTGCCCCTGGAGAGGGAAAGATGTTCCCAAATCAGTTAAGGTACAAAATTGGGCTTATTCTGAGGAGGGGCTGACAGTCCCTGGGGGGGCAGCTGAAGGCTAGTGGAATCACAAGATCATCCCAGGCCTGCTGGAAGGTGTGGAATACTTGGAGGCAAACCCATTCTACAGGGCCCTTGCATCTTATTGTGCCCTTGGTTGTAGATCCTGAACACCTCCCAGGAGCTGAGGGACACAGACCTGGATTATCTGGAGGTAAGGAGGCCTCTGATATTGGAGGTGTCATCCTACTCCCACACTGTCCATAAAGCCAGTGGGCTGGACCAGAGGGAATTAATGCACTTTCATTCTGGCCTGGGATTTTATGACACTTGAACTAGGCTAATGGTTGGAGCGTAGGGGTGAAGCATGAGATGCTGGTCTGGGGAGAGGCAGGAGGATCTGGAGCTGGGAAATGGCAAGCTTGGTTCCTGGAGCAGTGCAGCCAGGTGGGGGGAATGGGGATGAGAAGGCCTGAGACAGATGGTAGCTTTCAGAGTGACCCAACCCTGGTGTTCACTGTGCCACTCCAGATGTTTGTACACGTGGCTGAAGTGATGGGCAAGCATTATGGGATGGTGCCAATCCAGGTAAGACACCCTTTTCTGAACTCATTAGCCCAGACCCCAACATGCCCAGCTATGGGTGTCAAGGACATATTCTCTTCCAGCATCTGGATCTCTTAGTTCGTGACTCATCAGTCTCCAATAAAGCAGGGCAGGGGCACGTGGGTGACATCCTCCAGGTGAGTGGTACAGAGGGAGGGGATAGAAGTGGCCACAACAGGGCAGAAGGCAAAAGGGGGCTCTAAGTGGAACGCAGATCCCCTGACTCAGACTCTCCTCAATCCTCCTTTCAGAGATTGTCCAGCAAATACCCCAAGGTCCAGGAGTTGCTCCTAGGGAAACGAGCCCGTTGTTACCTCCTGCCCAAGCCAGGAAGGCAGTGGGTGAACAAAGGCCAAGGAAACCCAGGAGGTGGTGAGTGTCCCTAGGGACAAAGACCTCCCAAGTTTGCTTCCAAGCTTACTCACCTCCCAACCTCTCTCCTTGCAAAGTCCCCAATCTCCTAAGCATGAGGAATTTCTTCCTCAGATGCAGATGAGGATTTCTGCCACCTTCTTCAGCCCTACATTTCTGATGTGTTGAGCACAGCTCCCCAACATGCTAAGAGCCGCTGCCAGGGATACTGGAGCGAGGGGCGCACAGTGGCCAGGGGGGACAGACGTCTGCTCACGGGGCAGCAGCTTGCTCAGGAGATCAAGGTGTGAAAACCCCCTGGAGACCCCAGCTTTCCACAGGCCCCTGCTCTCCCTGACCCAGCGGTGGTGTCTCTGCAGAACCTCTCAGGCTGGATGGGGAGAACGGGGCCAGGTTTCAGCTCTCCGGAGGAGGTATGGAGCCCCTTGGATAGGTTGGGGGTCTGTGAGGGAGGATTAGCGAGGGGTGGGGGATTCACATGCTGTGGAAGTGGAGATGAGAAAACAGGTTGCACCCTTGGCTGAGGAGGAAGGAGGGAGGCAGCTTGGGTTTTCCCATGGACAGATGGCTGCTCAGTTGCACGACCTGAGGAAAGTGGAAGCTGCCAAGAAGGAATTTGAGGAGTATGTGAGGCAGCAGGTAAGTCCCTGGGCCTGCAGGGGAGGCTGGGCTCTGGCCAGCAGGGCCCACATGGGGGAGGGGGCACCTGGGTCTCCTGGTTAGGACACCTTTTCCCCTCCACACTGTCACAGGATATAGCCACCAAACGCATCTTTTCTGCTCTCCGGGTCCTGCCTGACACCATGCGGAACCTCCTCTCCACACAGAAGGATGCCATCTTGGCCCGCCATGGTGTGGCCTTGCTGTGCAAGGAGAGAGAGCAGACTTTGGAGGCTCTGGAGGCTGAGCTGCAGGCCAAGGCCAAGGCCTTCATGGACTCGTACACTATGCGCTTCTGTGGCCATCTGGCTGCCGTGGGGGGTGCTGTGGGGGCCGGGCTCATGGGCCTAGCTGGGGGCGTGGTAGGTGCAGGCATGGCTGCAGCTGCGTTGGCTGCAGAAGCTGGGATGGTGGCAGCGGGGGCAGCAGTGGGGGCTACAGGGGCTGCTGTGGTTGGGGGTGGTGTGGGCGCTGGACTGGCTGCCACTGTGGGCTGCATGGAGAAGGAGGAAGATGAAAGGGTGCTGGGGGGGGACCGAGAGCCCCTTCTCCAGGAAGAGTAACAGCCTAAGACTTGTTAAAGGGCAGGATAGATGTGAAGTGGATGAAGAAAGTAGTGGGGATGGGACCAACCCAGGGACTCTGAGGGTCCCACAAGTACCATCCTGCCTCTGTTGAATGCTCAGTGTCCGGGCAGTTGGGGATTCAGGGAGGCTCCAGGAACCTGAGGGGCTTCCCGGGGCCAGGAGGCAGTATTTGGAGGCAGTGAATAGAGCATAGGACCTGTTTCCGATGGTAATGATTGCTGATTTACTGTTCTCCTAGTCCTAGATAAACTTGACTCCTGTTTATTTCCTTGGATGATTCTGGATTGTAGGAAGGTTGAGCAGGTGCCATTCTAGAAGTCTACTCCTGTTTCCCTAGATGGCAGAGAGGCCCCTCCAGGATGATTGACCTTGATGTTCAGGAGGCAGGAGCACTGACAAGGGGCTGGGAGAGAAGAAGGGGATGCGGGACAGAGACAAAGAGGCAGGGATTAACAGACAGGCCTAAACCCCTGAGTAGAGAGACTTGCTTCCAGGACTCTTCCCATAGCTGCTGCAGCTGGATTAAGGTGTCTGCCTGCCCTCTGCTCTGGATGTCTATATGTGCATCCTGAGCCACCCTGCACCCAGCCCTCTCCAGAGGCCTCTCTTGGGCTCATACCCTTTGTCAAGTCTTTTCAGGTGGAGAAGTGCCGTGTTCTTTGTGGAATGCCCTCATCACAATAGATTAAATGCCAAAGAATCACACTTCAATTGCATTCTCTGCCAATCAGTCTATACCAGATTCTGTCAAAGTCTTGCAAAGGAAAACAAAGTGTGCAGATTCTATCCTTAAACATGTTTTCTCCCCTGAGCTTGTGAGAGACCACTTTGTTCCATCTTTGCAACTCCCTCAACCTCAGGCCCCATGAGGAACTTGAGAGTGGGGAACTTCTCCCTGGGGGATGTGAAGTCCTACTAGGAAGACTTCTGGGCTATTAAGCCATAAAGGTTGCTGGGAACATGACCCTTTATTAAAAATAAAATGTGTGTACCTGAATGACAGTTTCCCAGTATGTTACTGAAATAAGAATTCAGATCCTAGAGAACTTCAGGGCAGGAGAAAGCAAACCAAGGAGCTCCGTTATTGAAACTTGTGATGGGAAAAGGGACACTGGAATTCAAAAGCAATCTAACAAGTGTCAGAGGCCCCTGCCTGGTGGTGGCAGGAGTACTCAGACCAAAGGCCAAATGCATGGCCACACCTTCATAGGCTTGTCACTAGGACTTAGGGTCCTCATCCTCTTGTCTCTCTTCAGAGAACAAAGCCTCCCATGACCCTGTCAATAGGCAGTCAGTGGGCATCTGTCTCAGCAGAGGACAAAGTGGAGGCAATGGCTGGGTGACTTTGGTAAGACCTTGGAGGAGGGAGGAGCCCAGGACCCATTCTGAAGGGCTCAGCCAATTGAGAGTTTACCTGCCCGATTCGCCCAACTCCAGCTCTCTATCTCAGAATTCCAACAGTGGTCATTGCATCCAAACCCTGCATTTCATAGATGAAAACCCAGAGCTGGGGCATCTCAGAGAAGGCTGCCCAGCTGGCCAGTGGAAAAGAAGGGGAATCCTGGAGTTCAGGCTGATGATATCCACAGACATCAAAAGACATGCTGTGCTGTTAAGCTCAGCTCTGCTGAAATTGAGATGCTCCTATTCAGATTCTTTTTCTGACTGGTCAGGCGCAGCTCTGGGAGACTGCGGAGGTGGCAGAGGTGGAAGATATGGTCTGGGACAGATGGCTCAACAGTTGAAGTTGCAGTTAACAGGCTGGGGATAAAATACATAATACAGAGAAATCCCAAAGCGTGGATGGGGGATGAGTGGGTACAGACAGATGAAGGTGAAAACAAGCAGGGGTGGGGACAGGGTCTAAACTCTGTGTGGTGTTTGTAGAGAAAGGCTTTCTGGAACTTCTCTCAGTCCTTTCATTGTCATCTGAGGGACACATGAGCTACTAAGTCTCCCAGACTTTGGGGCTGATAAGATCAGGACTTGAGGGCCTCCAAGGACTCACAGAGGGAGGGTGTTGTGGCGCTAGAATTCTCCTCCCCCAGAAGCTCTGGAAGGAAGTTCCATGGTCAATTTCTTGTTCTGAACAGATGGGGCGAGGTTGGCCCAGCTTGGGAAGCTTCTGCAGAGATATGATGAGTAATACTCATTGGTATTTGTCTTGTGCCTTATACCTTTCAAAGCATTTTCCCAAGCATCATCTCCCTTAAGCCTTGGACTCATCTCATGCAGTATGTAGAAGACACGTTTATACAGAGGAGGACACTGAAGCCCAGAGAATTGACACATCTCTGTTGAAACAACTAGTCAGAGTTAAGCTGGGACTCAAACCCAAGACTTCTGATGCTAACTCTTTTGCTTAGCAGAGCTCTCACCCTGATCCTGACCTTGAATATGTGGCTTCTTGGGTGTATGATTGCATTTTTCCTTCCTATAATGAAATACCCATGACTAAAGCAAAGAAGCATTTTTAGTTCACAGTTTTGGAGTTTCAAGGGTATGCACCAGCATTAGCTCAGCTCTGGTGATTGGCATGACATGGTGGGAGGGTATGCAAGAGAGGAGCTCATATGGCAGCCAGACAGGAAGCTGGAGAGAGACTGAGGTCCCATCTGAACTACATTAATCACTCCTCTATTTTTGTGATACTTGGGATGGAACCCAGGACCTCACATATGTTAAGTAAGCACTCTTCCTCTGAGCTATACTCCCAACCCTTTTCTAAAACATTTACTTTTGAGACAGGGTCTCTCCAAGTTGCACAGGCTGTCCTTGAGCTTGTCATCCTCTTGCTTCAGCCTCCCAAGTACCTGGGATTACAGGAATGTGCCACTATGTCTGGCTACATTAATCCCTTCTAATATCCCCAGGGCCCTATGCCTCACCTCTTAATGGTCCCACCCCCTCTTAACATCACCACACTGGGGACCAAGCCTCCAACACATGAACCTTTGGTGTCACACTTAAAACACATAAAAAGAAGAATGGTACTGGGCTTTCATCATCATATCTGCAATTCACTAGGGCCCAGGGGATTCTCTGATAGAGGTCTCCATGGCATGCTGAAATTGGACTGGTTTCCTTTCTCTGACCTGTTGAAAGACACCAACTCCAAGTATCTCATGTGACAAGTTTCTGGGTTAGAGATTTGGTGATTTACCTTGTAGTCCTAATTCTAAGTCCCCTTCATGTTGAAGACACCGGTTGAACAAAATAAAAGGAACCAGCATCCCAAAGTCCCTTGACCACATAGAGCAGGAGTCCCCATCCCCACTGACCTGCATCAAACCATGTGTAAGCAAGATATAATTTTTATTGCATTCAGCAGATGAGACATCTAGGCTGATTTGTTACCACACCATTGCCTCCCCTCCCTAACACAGAAATTTGTTTCTTGAAATGGAATAATGCTGCAAGGAGCACATGGAGTATTGCTGGGTGATGAGCAGTAAGGAAACACACTGCTGGGCCCATGTTACCTTGGGACAAATCATTTGCTAAACTGTCACAACAACTTGCAAAGCAGACCTTTGTGTTGCTGAGGAAAAAATAAATAAATGAAGTCTCCTGGCAACCCAGAATATCCTCTCCATCAATGTGGAAAAGAAAATAGTTCTGTTATTGAGCATGCATTCAGCCAGACCTGGATGTGTCATCTGTAGTATACCAATGCGATTGCAAAGACATTCACACGGCCGTGAAGCCTGTGACATGCACATTCTCATGCATGAGGACTTGTCCTCAGCGTTGTTTGCTGTACATGCTTTCACAGTTCATCCTAAATCCTCCTGGTCACTGGGGTGGTTTTCTGTGCTAGTTAACTGCCTTTTTATGAAAAGAAAAATAAGACATTTTGTATTTGTCTGACAAGCAGGTAATCAAAGAACCCATCCTAAATGCCCCTGATTGACAGGGTGATGGGGTGCTGTTGTCCTTGATATTTAGACTTAAAAGAGATGGCTCCAAGTCCTTCGTAAAAAGTCCTGGGTTTTAATTCTGGCAAGGGGTTTATTTATCTCTAAAAAGATTTGCATAAAAATCAAAAATCGTGACTCAGTGGTGGAGCACTTGCCTAGCATGGGTGAGGTGCTGGGATCAATCCTCAGCACCACATAAAAATAAATAAATAAAATAAAGGTATTATGTCCATCTACATCTAAAAATATTAAAAATAAATATCAAAGAGACAGAGGAAATTGGGTTTTTATGACTTGCACTTTCCCATGGTTAAGTGTTTCAATAGTCTGCCTTCTGTAACTGAATCTGTACTTGCCTGTTTCAGTCCTTCTGATGATTGTATTTGATGAGCCTTTCAAAACAGGCCCCTTAGTGAGCAGACTCCATAATGGAAGCTCCCAGGGTTCTCAATTCCAGTCATGAAGACTCCTAGCCTCAGGCATTTTGTGATACATTTAGGGCTTGAGTATTGGGATGTAATGTTATTTGCATTCACCCCAAATTACTCATAAAGGTGGTCCTACCTTCATTCTGCCAACAATCAGATTGTTGAACTTGTAAGTCCAGGCTATGTCTATCCTGGGAATACAATATGGAGCCAATGAGAAATAATTTTAGGGACCATTTCTGGGCATACAGGAAGAAAAAGCAATGCTACAAATAATGTGGGTTTTTTTCCTAGTAAATTGTAAGTCTTAAAGTAATTGAAATCATTGCTTCTTGAATAAGCCATTCTATGGTTTGAATAAATGTCCCCCAAAGGCCCGCTTTAAAGGCTTCATCCTCAATCTGTAGTGTCATTGGGAGGTGGTGAAACTTTTAAGAGATGGGATCTCCTGGGAGGGAGCTAGGTCACTGGGACTGTGCCCTTGAAGGGGATATTGGGAGGCCCTTTGTTAGTCAGATTTTAATGGCTATGGCCAAAATAGCTGACACAAACAACTTGGAGGAGGAAAGATTTATTTTGGCTCCAGAGATAGTTCCAGAGATTTCAGTCCATAGTCACTGGTCCATTGCTCTGGGCCTGAGGTGAGGCAGGACCACATGGTGGCAGAGCATGGCAGAGGCAGAGGAAAGCTGCTCACCTTATGACAGTCAGGACGCAGAGAAAGAGGAAGGGACCAGGAAGAAAATAACCCTTCTGGACCATGCCACCGGTGATCTATTTCCTCCACCTAGGTCCCATCTTCCATTAGCTATTCAGTCATCACTGACAAGGTCAGCCTTCCCAACCTAATCACTTTGTTCCCCAAAGCACCCCCCTGAACACATGAAATGTGTGTGGAGGGGACATTTCAGATCCAAACCACAATAGATTCCTACCCCTTCCTCTCTTTCACTTCCTGGCCTCCTCAAGGTGAGCAGTTTTGTCCCACTACATGCTTCTGCCCTGCTTTATCACAGGCCCAAAAGCAATGAGCCAACCAACTATGGACTGAAACCTCTGAAACTGTGAGCCAAAATAAACTTTCCTTCTTGTAAGTTGGTTTTCTCAGAAATTATGTTATAGTAATGGCAAGCTATCTAACACTGGCTGATTCTGATAATAATAGTAAGTTCACTAGAATGACTCTTTTCAGTTGAGTTCAGTTTCAATATTAGTTCAAAATACAAGTTTCAGGTCCTTAAGGGAAATCCAGTCCTGTCCTCCTTGGATGTTGCATGGAAAGCATTAATCCAACAGGATTTTCGGTTTGATAGACACATTCAAACACTTGAAAGAGTCCCTCCCAGTGTGGTGATGGACCATCTTTCCTTTGGAACACATTTATGTACCTAAAATCTCCCCACTGGTTCATAAGAGTGGTAGACTTCCTCTGGCTGGTCCTTCTGGGTCCTCCTGACCCTGTTTCAGGGTTTACAGGGAAGAGAGAAGCTCTTTTAAGTACTGAACATGATTATAAGAGGATTCAGCTAAATTGGGCATAGGACATGATCTCAGACCCAAACTCATAGACCTGCTAGACAAAAGTTCAAAGGAACATGCTGTGCTTGCTTATTTTTAACAAGGCTACTAGTCAAATGCTGGGCCTTTTAACCCAGGGAAAATTGACGAATGAACTTTTAAGAGTCCAATTTACCTGTTCCACTTGTCCAGAGAACAGAGGGTGACAGGAAGTGGATAACATGAATTGCATCATTACTGAATGACAGTGGACTTGAGGCCACTTGGACATCCTACAGATCATAATGAAACAAAGTCGCTTACTTTTCATAGGCCTTGATTCTATGGCATGTACCAGTTAACAGGTCTTTGGCAACGTTGGTCAAGAAGAACCTTCTGCAATGGACCTCAGGTAAAGAATCCTGTACATAGGTGTTGGCAAGGATATGGGGAAAAGGGTACACTCATACATTGCTGGTGGGAGTGCAAGTTGGTGCAGCCACTCTGGAAAGCAGTGTGGAGAGTCCTTAGAAAACTTGGAATGGATCCACCATTTAACCCTGCTATCCCACTCCTTGGCTTATATCCAAAGGACTTAAAATCAGATTACTACAGTGATGCAGCCACATCAATGTTCATAGCTGTTCAATTCACAATAGCTAGATTATGGAATCAACCTAGATGCCCTTCAGTAGATGAATGGATAAAGAAACTGTGGTATATATACACAATGGAATATTACTCAGCCATAAAGAAGAATAAAATTATGGCATTTGTAGGTAAATGGATGATGTTGGAGACTGTTATGCTAAGTGAGATCAGCCAATCCCAAAAATCCAAAGGCTGAATGGTCTCTCTGATAAATGAATGATGATGCATAATGCAGGGGGGAAGGGTGGCAAGAATGGAGGAAGGAGAGATAGCATAGAGGGAAGGGAGGGGTGGGGTCGGGGTTGGGGGGTAAAAATAATAATAGAATGTGTGACAGATACTATTGCCCTGTGTACATGCATGAACGCACAGATGTTGTGACTCTACTTTGTGCACAACCAGTGAAACAATAGCTGTACTCCATTTGTGTTCAATGGATCAATAAGTAAATAAAAAAAAAGAAAGAAAAAAAAAAAGAATCCTGTACATGAAGAATTCTGCTGTCAAACAGCATGTCTCTAATATATTTTGGATAATGTCATCTACTCAATAGGTATGGTAGGAGTCCACTGCCTTTAAAATTCCTGTTCAGGATCATTTGGTTGATAATACAATATTACTAATCCAAAAACCGTAAACCTTGGTACAGTAATTTTTAAAACTAATTTCCATGTTCCCTCTGAAATTATTTTAGATCCTTTCTCACTATTGATCCAATTCCTTTTGTGAAAATGAACAAAAGTTACATGCATTTAAAGTGGGACTTCTAATTATGGGGAAGAGAGATGCTGTTCACATGCTGTCCACATTTGAACAGCAGCCTTTCGAGCTCTACAGCAAAATCCTCTCCTTTAGAAATGGTCCCATTTTGCCCCATGTGGAAGCTGCAGTGGGTTATGACTTGTAAGACCTGGAGCTATTCAGCTCTTGATTTTCTGTATGATATGTTATATTAGCTCCTGTCAAAGTTGAGAGTCCCCCTTTGACCCCCAAATCTTCCCTGTTGCATGACAGATTCTAAACAGATATTACCATTAATATATAGATTTGTCTTAAGCCCTGATCCTGGAGTGGCAGGTCTCATAACTGCTAACTTGGCTTCGCTGATTTAATTCCAGGTAAAACCTAAACTTTTAAGATTTTACAAAGAGCCATCAGAGCACAGGAAGCCTTGAGTTGGCCATTTTCACTCCGCACATGATCCATCAGTATATATGATGAAAGTAAAATAAATGTAAAGGTCTCAATAAGATTTTATCTGTGATTCTAGAATGAGGCAACTCCTCATTCTATAAAGCCAGACACTTAACATTGTTCCAAAGTTTTTTGAGGATTTATTCATTTTTCCTCACTCTTCTTTCTTTTTGTTCATACATTTTGCATAACTTCTCTCAATCTAAAAGATCACTAACTCTTTCTTCTGCCAGTTCAAATCTGCTGAGGGCTGGGGATACAGCTCAGCTGGAGAACACTTTCCTAGCATATGGAAAGCCCTAGGTCCATCACCATCACTACAAAAACAAAATGAAACAAAACAACAAAATCTGTGGAACTCATCTAGGAAGATTTAAATTTCAGATATTGTACTTTTTAATTCCAGAGTTTCCATTTGGTTCTTTAAAACATTTTTACCTCTTTATTATTTATTGATGCAACATTGTCATTATGCAACCCTTTTCTTATCTCCTACAATGGTCCTTCTTCCTGTGCCCAATGATCAGTTTTAGAGCTAAGCAAATTATCCAAGTATGGAGATAGCTGCTGCTGGTATCTCATCTAATAAGACATATTGACTTTTTGGGAATCTTACTGCATCTGAGATGTCTTTACATTCATAACCCTTTGGAGCTTTAAGACATACAACTTTTAATGTATGGTTTTTTTCCATTTGTTGTCATGCCTCTACTTATAAAGTATTCCATCCTACTTGGAAGAGGAAATTCTAGCCATTTACTAGCACAAAATGCCAACTTCTTTCTTCTTAACTCAGAAAGACTACTTCTTTATTCTTCTTTATTGATTTCTCTTCTCTCATCCTAAACTTTGGGGTAAGAATAGTCTCTTCAACAAATTGTGCTAGAACAACTAGATACCTAGAAATGAAAGCATGTATAGGAGTTAAAGCTAAAAACTCTTAGAAGAAAAAGTTAGGAAATCTTCATGACCTTGGGTTTGGCAATGGATTTGGAGAAAAGCCAGTGTGAATGTGCCACTCACATCATCTTGATTTCCTGTTCTCATGAACTGTAGCCTTACAAGCCCCATACCAGCTGCTGTCCAATGTCTAAAAACAGTGCTTTGCAATCATTTGTGTGCATTTATGAGTCATCTCAATAGAACCCACTCAGTACAAATAGAACCTACTTTTTTTAAACTCTGAAATGTTTAAACAAAGGAAGGTTTTGATTCTGTTTTTTTTTTCTTTTTCTTATGGTGCTGGGGATTAAACGCAGGGCCTTGCATAGGCTAAGAAAGTGCTTTACCACTGAACTGCACCCTCAGCCACTTCACTCAATATTTATGTAGATAAAAATTTAACTTGGAATTTCAACAACAGTAATTCTTTCAGCAAGAATTCTCCATAATTAGCTATTAGTAATCACATTGAATTCTTAATGCATTCTCAGTAGATTCAGTTTAAAATATTTACGTTTTTTCACTTTAATATTTTTGCTGGTGAGTTTATGTCAGTAATCTCTCCGGTACTATATCAGATCTTCTTGGATTCTCATCTCTGCAGAGCTATAATGCACTTTCTGAAGTTGGAATCTGAGAGCACTCACATTTCATTCATGTGTTTTATGCTTCTCCTGCTCCAGGCTGGGCTTCCACATTGACACTGTGGAAATGTCCCATGAAAAGCCCCCACAGTTACACCCATGTTCCTCATTGTGTGATTATGTGTGATCGGCATTGTGGGACTTGTGTGGGGTCACAGAGTATGTGGTCACTGTGGGATCTGTGAGAATCCGTGGTGAGTATGGGTAGTCAGATTCCGTGTGTGCAGATAGACTGTTTTCAGATCATGGATGATCAGAGTACATGTATAATTGAAAGATTCATGGGTTTTGGAATCTGCGTGTGTGTTATCAGCCCTTGGTTGTGTTTAAAATGTGTGTGGTCATTGTGGGATGTGTGTGTGAGCAGTCTTGTACAGAAGTGGATTTGAGTAAGCCAGAGTTGTTTTGTGGCTACCTGCTCTACGCTCATCACATCCCGGGTGCTAACTGAGTCTAGCAAAAGCTCAAAGGGGGCTCAAAGGGCCCTGAAGAAGAGAAGAAGGAACAGGGGAGTCATAAGTGCAGACTGCGCCAGGGCTAAGAAATGGGGAAGACCTGGGTGCTAACCAGTGTGCAGGATACTTCTCTAGGGGATCTTGGACCAAACTTCTCTCTTTCTTGGAGTTCTCAAGAATAACTAAAATGTGCAGGAAGGGAATGCACTGTCTTGAGATAAGGAGTAGCTGGCCAGAACAGTCTGGGCTCTGTTCCCAATGAATGGGGTTTATCTGTGTCAGCAGTTTGGGGTCCTTTGTGGTATCAGTGATGAGACATCTGAGGAGTGACAGCAGATATCCGGGCCTTGCTTCCAATCCTAAGGAGAACAAATTTCATCTTGAAAACCAGAATCCCCTTCACCAGGGAGAGGGTTCTGCAATGAATGAATCATTGAGCCCATTCAATCATGGAGGCCCAGTTGGTTCCAACTTAGTTCACCCTCACTGGTGGGCAATAAGAACTAGAGGAGGAACTTCCTACAAGAACCATTTTTGTTTTTGTTTTTAGAAAAAGCAAACAGATCCCAGAAAGCTCCTGTGAACTGATCCCAAAGACTTCAAGATTCAATAGGCAATTTATAACTATAATGTGTTAATAAAAACTTAAAAAACATAGCTCACACTATACTTATGATGAAACACTGGATTCTTTTCCCTTAAAATCAATACAAGGCAGGATAGCTATACTCACCTCTTCTATTTAATATTATAATGAGACACATAGCCAGTGCAATAAATCAATGATAAGAAATAAAAGCAGTAAGATTGTAAAAGAAAAGGGAAAATGCTCATTATTTGCAACAACATGATTTTGTAGGTAAACCCTCATGAAATTAACAATAAAATAAAATTATTTAGAACTGAGTAGTAAAAGCACAGGATACAAGGTCAGTATAAGAATCTATGGTAATTTTTAAATTACCACCAAATCAAAGTAAATAAAATATTGTCTCATTTTAATGAAAGAGTTTAACCTTACATTGAAGATTCCAGAACATTACTGAGCAAAATCAAAGATGATCTAAACAAATGAAGAGATATACCATGTTCATAGATTGAATGATTCAATATTATTAAGGTTAGTTGATTCCCTCAAAATTCATTTGTAGATTCAAAGCAATCCCAATCAAAATCTCAGCAGGCTTTTTGTAGAAACTGACAATCCAGTTTGTTGTTTAAATAGCACATTTAAAAAATATTTTGGGGTCTGTATTTACCATGCTTATTTGCCCCATGCCACAAAAATGAATATTGATTAATATTAATATTTAAGATTAAAGTATATTAATTTTAACACATTAAATGTACTATACTGTGTAACATATACTATTAGTATATAGTACTTATCTATATTAGTTTATATTGACACTAATGTTACTATTTCCCAAAAGAGTGCTTCCAACATTTTTCCTTTACAAAGGATCATTAAAAGATCACCAAATAACATGTATCTTGGGTGTATGTTTGCTAATTTCAATTTTAGAAGAAAAACCTAAATGTAGAATTTCTGGCTCCAATAATTAAGAGTTTTTACATTTGATGACCATAGCCACATTACCCTATGAAAAAAATTTTGCCAGCCAGGTGGCCATGGTACCTTTGAGTGTGCTGTGCCTGGGACCCTGGCCCTTGTCAAGGCCTCTTCAGACTTCAGCTCACAGTTAGAAGCCCTGGTGGGACTGAGAATGAAGGTGGTGGCTCTGAGAATGAAGTTGGACCCCTCTCTTAGTTGAAGACATTGCTGGCCTCTAACTGATGCCTCATTACTGGTAACTTTGACCTTGGACACATCCCACAGCCTTCTGAGATCCTCAGTTTGCTCATTAGTAGATGCAACATTTGTCTGGGTCACTTCGCTTCTTTGGCTGCCATTGAGTATGCAGATGTGTTAAGCTCTTCGAGACATCAAGCTCTGTGCATCTCACTACCTGGTACCATCTCTAGGCACAAAGAGGGAGGGCAGAGAATGGGGACATATGTTGTCTTTTACTGAGATGTTGGTCACACATGCATACAATGCCCTCTATGACATCATCTGTTTTCAGGATGGGCTGATGTGTAGATGAGAGAGGCAAAGGTGGGGCAAGTCCTAGGGTCCCTTCATAGGTCCCTCTTTCCTGAGGTGGTCTGAAGGTCCTTTTGGGAAGAAGGGAGGTCACTACCACTTTTTCATCAAGGCCCTGATCTTGTCAGGTTTATTTTGGAATACTGGAAGCCAATGTATCACAGAATGCAGATTCACATTCTGGGTTGGGAAGCTAAGGGTAGGGAGACCCTGTCTTACCTGGTGACCAGGTCAAGTCTAGGCAACTGAAAGAAACTGGGAAGGTGATAACTCCACTGCAGACCAAAGATCTGTACTTTAGTATTGCTTTGGAGTGAAGTGTGTGTTTTATGTTCTGAAGAGAATTCAGATGCTTTATCCTTCCTAACCAACCTCCCCTGAAGCTCTCCCACAGGTGAGAAAACTGTGCCCAGTTTCTTTCAGTTGCCTAGACTTGACCTGGTCACCAGGTAAGATAGGGTCTCCCTACCCTTAGCTTCTCCAATGGAGTCCTACCTCTGAAAGCCAGAATTGAAACTGCCACCATTGCATCTTCTCTTCATCTGCTGCCTTGTAGGGCTGTGGCCTACAAATGAGGGAGCGTCTGTACTATTATTCATTTTCCAACTCAAAAATTAATGTTGCTACTGCTTTGTCTTTTCTGAAATTCAGAATTTGAGCATTTCCAGTTACATAGTTGATGCAGGGGATCAGCATTAGTGGTGCCTATTGCTGGGGACACCTGGCTGTTGCGTCATGCCCATGCCTAGTCTCCCCAGTGTCGGCTCCTTCCTATTCAGTCATCAGCTCAATCAGTGAATATAAACTGTATTGTCCATGGTCACTTTCAGCATCCCAACAGCAAAACACTGATTTCTCCCATCTTCTAGCTCCTTCCTTTCCCCACCTCCCTTTCTGCTATAATTTTCCTTTATTGTGGTAAAAACACATAACATAAAATACACCCTCTTAACAACACTAAGTGTACATTACACTATTATCAACTGTGTTCACATTGTTATACAACAATTCTTTAGAATTTGTTCATCTTGCAAAACTGACATTCTATACCCAGTAAGCGTACATTAAACAACTCCCCATTTCCCTAGCTCCCAGCCCCTGGCGATCACCGTTTAACTTTCCATTTCTATGAGTTCTGATACTCAAGATACCTCATATAAGTGGATTATGTAGTATATGTCGGTTCATTTAACTTAATATCCTTAAGGTTCATACATGTTGAAGCATGCAATGATTCTTCCTCCTTCTCCTTGCCATGCTAGCAGGTGCTCTGCCACTGAGCTATACCCCAGAACTCCTTTCCTGAAGGCTGAGTAATACTCCATTGTATGCAAATACCATATTTTCTTTATCCATTCATTTATTACTGGGCATTTGGCTTGCTTCTACATCTTGACTATTGTGATTAGTACTAAAAAATGAACATAAGAGTGAAAATGTCTTTATGAGACCCTGATTTCTTTTGGATAAATACCCAGAAGTAGGATTGCTGGATCACGTGATAACTCTATCTTTAAGTATTTGAGGAACCTCCGTACTATTTTCCATAGTGGCAGCACCACTTTACAGCCCTACCAACAATGCACAAAGGTTCCAATTTTGCCACATCCTTGCCAACACTTGTTATTTTCTGGCTTAAAAAAATGCATTCTGGGCTGGGGTTGTGGTTCAGTGGTGGAGCACTTGCCTAGCATGTGTGAGGCCCTGGGTTCAATCCTCAGCACCACATATAAATAAATAAGTAAAATAAAGGTATTGTGACCATTTGCAACTTAAAAATATTTTTTAAGTGCATCCATTTCTAACAGGTATGATATGCTATCTTATAGTTTTCATTTGCATTTTCCTGCCATTAGTGCTGTTGAGTATCTTTTCATATATCTGTTCAAGTCCTTTGTTCATTTCCCTTCCCTTCCCACCCCTTCTCTCTCTCTGTCTCTCTGTCTCTCTGTCTCTCTCTCCCTCTCCCTCTCCCTCTCCCTCTCCCTCTCCCTCTCCCTCTCCCTCTCCCTCTCTGATCTAGGCATTGAATAATCCAAGGGTGCTTTACCACTCAGCTTTATTCCCAGTCCTTTTCATTGTTTTTGCTGAGGATTTTTTCAAATTTGCCATCCTCCTTCCTCAGCCTCCCAACTCACTGAGATTACAGGCATGTGTGAATGTGAATAGGGTAATAATGTCTGTCTCAGTCCACTGTCTTTCCTTCCCTCATCCCCTCCCACCCCATTTTCCTCTACACCATCTTGTATATATAATTCTGATGTTGTCCCATTCATTTAACATTCTGAAAACATGCACAAATACATAGTTTAAAAGCAGAGTGTACAATTACTCCACTTAAAATAATTTTAAATTTTTGGTAGGCCCACTTAATAAGAGATCTACCCCTTAAAAAATTTAAGTGCACTATTGTAAAGCCAAAGGCAAAATGTTGTACAGCAGATCTCTAGGACTAATTCATATTGCATAACTAAAACTCCCTATTCTACTCTCTGCTTCATTGAATTTGACTACTTTAGATATCTCAGTGAAGTTATGCAATATTTGTCCTTCTATGACAGGTTTATTTCACCTTACCTAATGTTGTCAAGGGTTATTCACATTGTCACAAGTAGCAGTGTTCCCAGAACAACCCAATCCTAGTACATGAGAACTATCCTCAAGGTGCCCTGAGACTAAAGAAAGAGGAAGTCAGATCCAGGATTGCACAGAGTGCAATTTATTAGTTAATTTACTGATGGTAGTGTGGTCTTTGGGTGATAGTTGGATCTCTGCAATGTGTGTTGACGAAAGTGACTTCATCCTAACTGCAGTATGCTTGGTTTGTCTTAAGATAATATCGAAGAGTTAGGCACAACCTTGGAGCCAAGGTATGGTTGTAAAGCTCCACCTACCACACTAACGTTTTCCTCTGTATATAATTTGCTGGGAAACTACTCAGAAAAACTAGGTAGGGTTACTCTGAGGTAATTGTGGTGGTTAAAACTCAAGATGGGTGTGATCATGTCTAGCTGAATCCATGCAGGCAGTATTTCCTTCTTGTTTATAGCTGAACAGTCCATTATGCACATGTACCATATTTATCCATTCGTCCCTTAATGAACACTTGGATTGCTTCCACTTCTGGGCTACTGTGAATAATGCTGCAGTGAACATGGGAGTGCAAATATCTCTTCTAGATTTTGATTTTAATGCTTTGGGATATATACCCAGAAGTGGAATTGTTACAGGGCGCAACTTAAGAACAGACTGATCACCCCTGAGAAGTCCAAATTTGAGAGTCTTATTAAACCGGCCAGCTGACTGTCTCACACAATGCCCCCAAAATGGCTATTGGGAGAACAGCCCCGAACATAGGGTTGCAGGGGTTCTTATGCCAAAAATCACATCAATCATAAGTGTCTGTTGCTATGATTCAAAATTACAAACTTACATCATGAAATCATCAGCAGAGGGGGAAGTGGGTCAGTATGACCTTTACCTAGGTACAAACTAAAGAATGGTTACTAACATTCACACTATCATTGTTGATATCAGTGTTCACATGGTGCATTGTTTTAGGAGAAATAAGAATCACATAAGAACTGTCATTTTGTATTGCTAAACACATCTTGCTAAGTAACTAAAGATGGGTACAGAGGTGGGGTGTCCTCATGGGGGAAGCTAAGCAACTGTTGATGGGTACAAAGGTGGGGCGTTCCCATGGGAGAAGCTCATTTCCTACATAGCATGGAGTCTCAGAGAAAGATGGAGTCTGTTTAGGCATTTCCCATATAGCCTGGCCTGTAATATTTCCATGGAGCCAAATCTGTCAGCCCGTCAAGAATTACTAAATTATGTGGTAGTTCTATTTTTAATTTTTTTGAGGAGACTCTATACTGTATTCCATAGTTGTTTCACCATTTTACATTCTTAACAATTGTGTGCAAGAGTTCCTTCTTCTCCAAATTCTCACCAAAACTTAGCATTTTTTGTGTTTTTGATAATAGCCATCCTACCAGGTGCGAGGTGGTAGCTCATTGTGGCTTTGACTTGAATTCCTCTGATGGTTAGTGACGTTGAACATCTTTTCATGTAACTGTTGGCTACTTACATGTTTTCTTTGGAGGGATGTCTGTTCAAGTCCTTTGTAGACTTTTTAATTAGGTTTTTGTTGTTTTTTCAATTGAATTGTGTGAGTTCTTTGTAGGTTCTGGATATTAAATCCTTACAAGATACATGGTCTGCAAATATTTTCTCCCATTTTATAGGTTGCCTTTTCGCTGTTAATTGTTGCACAGAAGCTTTTGAGTTTGATGAGCCCCATTTATCTATTTGCACATTTCATTGCCTGTGCTTTTTTTGTATTCAGAAAAATCATTATCTATTTCAATATCATGAAGCTTTTCCTCTGTATTTTCTTCTAGGACTTCTACAGCTTTTGGTCTTATGTCTTTAATCTACTTAGAGTTGCTTTTTGTGTATGGTGTAGGAGGAGAGTTCATCTTCATTCTGTAGCAGTACATATCTAGTTTTCCCAGCACCGTTTGATGAAGAGACTACTCTTCTCCTTTGTGTCTTCTTGGCACTTTGCTAAAAATCAGTTGATTGGGTTTATTTCTGGCCAGTACCATATTGTTTTAATTTCTGGC
This sequence comes from Glaucomys volans, assembly GCA_020662805.1. Classification (NCBI taxonomy): domain Eukaryota; kingdom Metazoa; phylum Chordata; class Mammalia; order Rodentia; family Sciuridae; genus Glaucomys; species Glaucomys volans. Next base: position 40,792 of record JAJEJO010046757.1, read on the forward strand.
CAGTACCATATTGTTTTAAGTACCATAATGTTTTAACATTTTGTAATATGTTTTGAAGTCAGGAAATTTGATGACTCCTGCTTTGTTGTCTCTCTAGATTGATTTGGCTTTTCAAGGCCTTTCGTGACTCCATACAAATTTTAGGATTTGTTTCTATTTTTGTAAAAAATGTCATTGAAATTCTTTTTTTTTTTTTTTGAACCAGGGATTGAACTCAGGGTCACTCGGCCACTGAGCCACATCCCCAGCCCTATTTTGTATTTTATTTAGAGACAGGGTCTCACTGAGTTGCTTAGGGCCTCGCTAAGTTGCTGAGGCTGGCTTTGAACTCGCGATCCTCCTGACTCAGCCTCCCAAGTCGCTTGGATTACAGGCGTGCGCCACCACGCCCAGCCATCATTGATATTTTGATGGGGATGATGCTGAATGCTGAATTTGTAGATTGCTTTGGGGACTATTACGTATCTTAACAATACTAAGTCTTCCAATCCATGAACATAGGATGTCTTTTATTTATTTAGATCTTTAATTTCTTTCATCAGTGTTTTTTAGTTTTCAGTGTACACCTCTTTGGTTGTGCTTTGGTGTCATCTTATGAAACTGTAATTCTATGCCCTTAAACAAAAAGTCTTCATCTCCTTTTCCTCCAGCCCCTGGAAATCACCATTCTATCTTCTGTCTCTACAAATTTGTGTACTTTAGGTACCTCATGGGTGAAGTCATATACTATTTGTCATTTTGTGACTGGCTTATTTCACTTAGGATGACGTTTTAATTGTTCTGTCCTTTTTAGGGTAGAATAATATTCCATTGTATGGATATAACACACTTTGCTTATCCATTCTTCTGTTGATGGCTGCTCGAATCGCATTTTAGTTATTGTGAATAACGCTGCTATGAACATACAAATACCTCTCTGAGACCCAAACACAACTGATTTTTGTATGTTGATAGTATATACTGAAATTTTAGTGAATTAGTTAGTTCTAATAGTCTCGTGTGTGTGTGGAGTCTTTAGGGTTTTCTAGATATAACATCACATCATTTTCAAGCAGAGATGATTCCTTTCTGATTTGTTCCACTTGTTTATCAAAGTATATTAGATCTTAAAGATATTTTTAGGAAATAAAAAGTTAATCTCGAAACTTTAAATGTGAGGTGGGGGTGTACAGGTTCCGTGGTGGAGCTTAGCGTGTAGGCTCTGGGTTCGACCCCCACTCCCCGTTACAATAAGTAAATAAATAAACTAACCTTCACTTTAAAAATTGAGAAAAGGAAAAGAGAAGTGGTAAAAGAAAACAACAGGAATAAATCTAGAAGAGAGAGAAAAAAAGCAAAAATAATAGTATCCTAAGGAATGAAGATTGCTTTCCTTAGGGCTGACACTTTCCATTGCTAAGTTAACAAATGAATTATAAACTCGATATGTTTCTATCTCTAATAGCTAAATAAGTAAACATTAGTGATCTAACATAAGAAATTGCTAAATTAAAACAGAATATTGGTGAGATAAAATACAACATAACCACTAATTCTACTTTCACTTTGTAGATAACAGATGTCAACCTCTTTGTGATGGAAAAACTTCTACATAAAGAATTTTCTTACTGTTGGTGGGGATGTAAAAGGGTGCAGTCACCATGGGAAGCAGTAGGAGGTACCTCAAAAAATTAAAAATAGAACTACCATATGATCAAGCAATCCCAATTCTGGGTATATATCCAAAAGCATTGGAATCAGGATCTCAAAGAGCTATTTACATATTCATGAATATTACAGCATTATTCCCAACAGCCAAGAGGTGGAAACAGCCCAAGTGTTCTTTACTGGTTGAAGGGGTAAAGAAAATGTGGTATATACATGCAGTGAAATATTATTAGCCTTTAAAAAAGAAAATTGTCACATGCTACATGGGTGAACCTTGGTAACGTATGCTGGGTAAAATAAACCAGTCACAAAAGAAAGGCCTGCAGCTAGCTCTCACTTGGGCACATCTACGGCATAGAGAATAGTACTTGGCACATAGCACATGTCAATCATTGTATTTTGGAGGGAAAGGACATGTGAAAGTCAAGCATAATCATCCTCAAGCAGTGGAATCCAGCGCCCTAGAAAAAGCACTTATTGGACTCTCCTGAAAGTGTGTTACTGGGAAGGGGATCAGTTGAAATGGCTTCCTTAAAGTCAGAGTTTTTGCTGGCTTAGATGATTCCTAGAGTTACCCTCACGTTTATCTTGGTAACTCAGAGCCCAGTTTCCGACCCCCTGGTCCATCGTCCTGGGTTGCTAAGATTTCGGGGAGGAGATTCATGACAATTGAACTTCCATGTTTAGGCAAACAGCTCAGAGGAGGCCTCAGCCTGCACCCAGTGTCCCTCAAGCGCCTGTTCAAGGGAATCAGCGCGCCAAAGTGCCGTTTTGGGGTGGCATTTCCTGCTCTCAGGTACTAGCTACCAGGAGCAGCCGTTTCCCTGAGACGGATACTTTTACGAATGCACATTTCCTTCATAGATGTAACTTTCTTCTACAAAAGGACAGCTTTTCAGAGTTACTCCTGTGTCTGAAGTTTCTCAGAATAACCAGCTCAAAATATGCCAGAGAAGGCTACTTTGGGGTGGCATGTTCTGGTCTCATGCAGTTGTGTTTTGAGGTGGTGTGTCCTGAGACCAACATGAGCTTCTTGTGACACCCACGCATTGCTCAGTTCCTCCAGGCGTCAATGCATGTGCACTTCATTCACCGCTCCTCTTTGATTTGACCATCCATACTTTTTAAAAAATAGAGTTCACAGGCAATCCCAGGCCACTTGGGTACTGAATCTGACACCTGTTGAAATTAGCATCTGTCTGTAGGACAGTGAGACCATGCCCCAAAGACCTTGCAATGTGAGAGGGGCTCCTTTAAAATTGAAAGATTTAGAAAAAGCACCCAACCTTGTACTCTTCAAATTGCTTTTCCTTCCCAGCTTCCTACAGCCAATCATCTCATCCTGAGAATGGAAGCTGAATGGAAATTGCCCCCCAAGTCCTAGCATCAATAGAGCCCATAAAACCAGAATTGCCAACAGCTCTCCCTCCTAGCAGCCCTGAAGCCTGACCCAATGTACATATGCATCTCTCTTGGCTCCTCACTTTTGTTCTGTGTAATTCTAAAGCTGGTTTTGGTTCAGGGAAGACAGATTTCTAGACTGGCTGTCTTCCTGGATTTGGCCAAACCATGAATAAGTTCATTTCTTGCTTCACCATAATTCTTCTCTTTGTCAATTAAACTCTTAATGAAGCAGCTGATCAGACTTAGTCTGTAAGGACCCCCAGAGTCAAGCCTCTGGTCTGGGCTCCTGGTAAAGTAGGGTGTCTCACTGCAGTTCAAGGGGATGCCAGGTTGCTGTGAATCAAAGCTGTGCTTTTCATTGGTTCATAATTTGGGGTGTTTTTTGGTTTTTTGCTTGAGCTCCATTCAGCATTGGAAGGTTGACATTGCAGTGAAGCTTAACCCTGAGAAGAATATAGACAAAATGATAAAAGAGAAAATTCCCAGTTTGTATTCCACCCTTCAAGGCTTCAGGATGTTGTTATTTTTGTTACTATTATTGTGCACAATAGTATCCTGGATGCTGCCAGTAGGGAAACACATTCACAGACAGCATTTTCCCTGTTGTTCTACAGGTTTTGAGGACAGTGGAGCTGCAAGATCCACGTGAGCAGAAAATCAGTCCCAGTGAGGCTGGGACCTTCCCTCCACCAGATGATGAAACCCAATGTGAGGAATAAGAAAGAGGGGCTGAGGGTGTAGCTTAATGGCAGAGCACATGTTTAGCACGCGTAGGACCCTTGGCTCCATTCCCAGCACAAAAATAAATGAATAAATAAATAAAATCAGAAAGAAAGTGTTGGAGGGGCTTGTTCACTCTCACCATGGAAACCACACTCAGAATGGGGGGTGGGACTTTGAAGGGGCTGGTCAGAGACTTGTGCACAGAGCTTTGGTCCACAGAACTGCTTTTACCTGTGAACTTTTTGAGATCTGTAATATTTTAAAATGGCAGGTCTCGCCGGGCGTGGTGGCGCAGGCCTGTAATCCAAGCGACTTGGGAGGCTGAGTCAGGAGGATCGCAAGTTCAAAGCCAGCCTTAGCAACTTAGCAAGGCCCTGAGCAACTCAGTGAGACCCTGTCTCTAAATAAATACAAAATAGGGCTGGGGATGTGGCTCAGTGGCCGAGTGTCCCTGAGTTCAATCCCTGGTTCCCCCAAAAAATAAAAAAATAAAAAAAATGGCAGGTCTCTTAGATCAGACTCAGATTGACTCAGGATAAACCTATGATCCTGGCAGAGTCTTTGTGATAGTTATTATTAGTCATTTGTGCATAAGAATCCTTTCTTCATAACATCCTGACTTTAGTTTTTGGTCGGGCTAACACAGTGACTCCATCTGGATTCTGACAACTCTCATGCTTTCCTCATTTCTTTGTGAGAGTCTCTCTGAAGACATTGCTGAGCAATCATCCTATAGTTAAGTTTTCGTTGTTCCTCTTTGCCAGGATGTTGTTCCTTTGTTGGTCTTATCTGTTCCCACTTTGGAGGGTAAATGATTGGCAATTGGGAGTCAGTGTCATAATCCTTTCAGCCGTATCTGAGCAACACAGAGGATTAAGAGCAGCTCTTAGATCAAGCTTACCTGGAGTCCATTTTTAGGTTTGATCTTACGTGTTTTGTAGGTGATAACTAGCATCCTAAAACATCAGACCAGTCATTTTGTTAAGAACTTTTGCAGAATTTGAAGAGGCAATAGTTACAACATCTTAAAAGGAAAATACAGGGCTTTGGGTATAGCTCAGTGGTAGAATGCTTGCATAGTATGTGTGAGGCCTCAGTTTGATCCCTACACAACCAAAAAGAAAAAAGAAAAAAAGGAAAATACAAGACAAAACCAAACAAGAGCAAAACATTCAGTTTGTACCAAATATAATCAAAGAAAAACAATTTGAATCTATCCCAATTATTGATTCCTGCTTTTATTTCTTGTGCTTTGGGAGTCATGTTAAGGAAGTCTGGTCCTAAGCCGACATGATGAAGATTTGGACCTACTTTTTCTTCTATTAGGTGCAGGGTCTCTGGTCTAATTTCTAGGTCCTTGATCCATTTTGAGTTGAGTTTTGTACAGGGTGAGAGATAGAGGTTTAGCTTTTTTTCATCAACGGAAACAATCAACAGTGTGAAGAGAGAGCCTACAGACTGGGAGAAAATCTTTGCCACACACACTTCAGATAGAGCACTAATCTCCAGAATCTACAAAGAACTCAAAAAACTTTGCACCAAGAATATAAATAACCCAATCAATAAATGGGCTAAGGAAATAAGCAGACACTTCACAGAAGATCTACAAGCAATCAACAGATATATGAAAAAAGTGTTCAACATCTCTAGTAATAAGAGAAATGCAAATCAAAACTACCCTAAGATTTCATTTTGCCCCAATTAGAATGTCTGTTATCAAGAATACAAGCAACAATAGGTGTTGGCAAGGATGTGGGGAAAAAGGTACACTCATACATTGCTGGTACGGTTGCAAATTGATGCAGCCACCCTGGAAAGCAGTATGGAGATTCCTTAGAAAACTTGGAATGGAACCACCATTTGACCCAGCTATCCCACTCCTTGGTCTATACTCAAAGGATTTAAAATCAGCATACTACAGTGACACAGTTACATCAATGTTTATAGCAGCTCAATTCACAATAACTAGATTATGGAATTAACCTAGATGCCCTTCAATAGATAAATGGATAAAGAAACTGTGGTATATATACACAATGGAATATTATTCAGTCATAAAGAAGAATAAAATTATGGCATTTGCAGGTAAATGGATGGAGTTGGAGAATATCATGCTAAGTGAACTAAGCCAATCCCCAAAAACCAAAGGCTGAATGATTTCTCTGATAAGTGGATGATGATACATAACGGGGGTGGAGGGGCAGGTAAGGAAAGAATGGAGGAAGGATGGATTGTGTAGAGGAAAACGAGGGGTGGGGAGGGAGTGGGGCGGGGAAGGAAAGATAATGGAACAAACATCATTACCCTCCATATATGTATGATTATGCAAATGGTGTGACTCTACTTTGTGTACAACCAGAGAAACAGCAGTTGTACCCCATTTGTGTACAATGATTTAAAATAAAAAGTAAATAAAATAGTATTTGGTAAAGTATAGCCCATGGGCCAAAAAAAGAAAGAGAAAAACAATTTTGTCTGTAAAATTTTAAGTTTAGCTGCATTTGAGAGAATTCATTAGTCTTTTTCATGAATTTGGTTGCAAATGCTTCAGCGAATCAAAACTGTGGATGACAAAAGGCTTAGAACAGCCATGATTAGAATTTGATGACGGCTTAGCAATTTGCAAGACAGTTCAACTATCTTCATTGCCCACAGCATTTTAGGATGGTAATCATAACTGACAACACTATACCAGGGTCATCAGACCTTTATAAATATTATACAATCTTTAGAATATTTATATCAATACCTTATCTTATATGTTATTATCAAATAGTAGTTTTCACTTAGCTAGAGTTATAAACCAGATTTTTAAAAAGTTGTAAAGTGACCATTTAAAAGATCTTAAAACAGCCAGGTGTGGTAGCACACACCTGTAATCCTAGTGACTTGGGTGGCTGAGGCAGGAGGATGGCAAGTTCAAGGCCATTCTCAGGGACTTAGTGAGAATCTGTCTCAAAACAAAAAATATAAAGGGCGGGGGATGTGGCTCAGTGGTAAAGTGGGTTCAATGATGTTAAATAAACCTTATTTTTTTTAAGATTCAGTTTCCTAAGTTTTCCAAAACCTAATAAAGAAGCACAAAGCACCTGAAATTGTCTTGATAAAATGCTTCCTATGCCAGTTTTTGAAAACTTACCAAAGGCAGATTGCTATCTTAAGAAAACTTATTGCTTTAAACATAAAACATAAGATTTTGTTTCATATTAATGCATCAAAGTTTGAGTTTTAGAAAACCCTTTATATAATTTTCTTAATTACAGCTAATCTTATCACACATCCAAAATCCTTTCATAAGCTTCATCCTCCACAAAACTTCTGTGACTTTCTCAGGCTCTCTGTGACTTGCTTTAACCTTCTGGTTTTGCTCTTGTATTTCTTTCTCCATTTTGGAACTATCCAGTCATTTCACTACAGCACAAAATTTTATTTTATCAAGCAAAATCCTTTCTAATCCAAAAATAGTCTCTTTCTTTTTAATCTTCCTTACCAAATGTATGTTCTCATATCTGTAACTTTCTTCATCTCTCTTTCTTCTACTTACTGCTTCCTTTCTGCTGTGTATTCTTTCTTAAGTTTATACTTTTAATGACTTCTTACAAAATTCTGAATGTAAATGAAATTTTTTCAATATTTATATTCTTTGTTTAAAAATATGCATATAGAATATGTATAAGAATATATATATAGAATTACACATGTTAACTAGTATTTAGCTCTTAGTAACTTTACATTTTAGTGAAAACCCAGGAAGTTGAATCTTGAACTCTTTTTAATATACCCATAACCTACAAAAACACATTTAATAAACCCAAATATATTTGTATTTTCATAGGATATCAGATATCAGAAATCAAGAGTACTTGAATTTGAATTTAGAAATCGGTGTTTTGGTATTTTGACTTACTTACAAATGACGTAGATGTTTTATCTCTGTTGTGTGACTTTTAGACTTTACATAAAAGCACTCTTACAAGCATTTATTTCATTTACATTTACTTAATTTATTTTTAAAAGTAATTTTTATGTTTCTCATGAAAATCAAGATATCGGATAAGCACAATCGTCACTTTAAGATTTTGTTTTATGTTTTTGTCAGAGAAATCTGGAGTCTAGTATGGGTCAGGACCACAGGCTGGAAAGGGTCAACAGCTTCATTCATAGACCTAACATCCTGCACAGAAAGTGGTGTTCCCCAGAGGGTTCTTTATGGGGAGCAGCAGGGTGTTACATTATGGCTGGTGTGAGTGAGCCGGCTGATATTCAGTAGAGGCTTTGTTCCCCAGAGGGCTTTTTGCATTGGAATATTGCCTTTTCCAGGGGTACCTGACCCCAGGCTTTAATTATTTGGAGGGGAATTGTTAATGGCATTCATTGGGGTTGCAGTGTACCAAACTGTGGGTTTTACTGACTCCAGCACCCTTTAAGGGATACTAGAAGGAGGAGCACAATCCTTGTTTAGAAGGGCTGCTGTATGAATGCCCTGTTCTGGGGGTACTTTTTCTTGGATTAGATTCCCAGCTAATGGGATGCTTCCTCCCAACTTCATCAGCAGATCCCTCCCTAATAAAGGCTTAGGACATTTTGAGACAAGAAGAAAAGAATGGGAGGCAGCTTGGGAACCAATTTAATAAGGGAAAAAGTTAAATCATCTTGCTTTAGGCCTAGCATCTGCTCCCCATATAGAACACTCCTGGTATGACAGAGGTCCAGTGGACTGAGTCAGGGCAGAATAAGTAGCTCTGACATCCAAAGAGAATTTTGTTTTCTTACTTGCCACACTGAGGGCGACTCAAGGCTCCTCCAATGTGATGTTGATCTGGGATCCTAGAGCCAGGTAGGCACTTGGGCCCCATCACTCCATGGAAGAATCATCTCCCAGTGGGGCCAAGAAGAGCCTTTGGCTTGGTCATCTCCGATGGTGGTGCTGAGGGTGTTCCTTAGGCCAGTGGTCCTCCCTGTGACAGACAGCACAATGGTCGAGCTTCAGGGGCAGTCTCTGGAGCCCCTGAACTTCTGAGAGTGCTTTTTCCTACAGTCACCTTGAAAGGGCTGGACCAAGGCAGAAAAGTTTTATTTTGTTTTGTTTTCTTTAGCCAGTCGTTTATCCTGGCTAGTCTCCTATGTCCTGTGTCTATTTTTAAGTGTTTTAAAGGCCTCATTAACAAGGAGAGCCATGGGATTTAGGTGTCCCTGTTCCAGTTTTTGTAATTTTCTTCTCATGTCTGGCTGATTGAGTAATAAAATCCTTGGCTATTAGGGTTCTCCCTTCTGCTGAATTGGGGCTACATTTGTGTATTGTATAGAAGTTTCTGTCAGCCTATTTAGAAATACTCCTGGATTTTCATCTCTTTCCTGGGCGATCTCTTGGGCTTTGTCACAGTTGACTGGCTTAACTATGCACTTTTTCATTCCCTCAGCTAAGCAGATGAAGTATTCCACCTGAGCCCTGCAGACCCGTGACTAATCCCAATTGGAATCCTTGGGCTGCGGCTGTGGCTAATGGTACAGCACTTGCCTACCATTCGGAGATTTTGTCCAGAAAGGCATCACTCCCTACTTTGCCCACATTACTATCTGGATGGGTGATTGCATACCCGTTAGCTACTTCTCTTGCCTTAGCAATTGTTCGAGTTTCCTCATCTGCTGTGCAGTAGGGAAAGACTACCATTACATTTTGCCAGGGAAGGAAAAGTTGGATTGATGAATTCATCTCAGAACTTACCAGGGTTTTCTGAAAATCTTCCAAATTTCTCCTTGTGGAGTCCCAGATCTGTCATGGAGAAAGGGGCATCCACCTTAGCAGGAGACTCCTTTCCCCACCGGGTGCTACCCTCAAAGGAAAGGTCCAGCTGTGGTTTCTAATCTTGTCCCAGAGTGGAGCCCTACAGAAGTTAAGGCTGCTCTGTTGGGATAGGGTAGTGGGGCAGAAGCAGAGGTGTTGGGAGGCAGAAGGATCAGGACCTGGTTGCCCTGAATCTGGTCTTGGGTATGGGGGTACTCACAAAAGTGGGTCATCTAGAATATCTGTTTTATCTGGCAAAGGAGTTTTGTAATCAGCAGAAGCCACACAGACTCTGCAGGAGTCCCTAAGTTTAGGATCTTGATAAAGGTCATAAAAGCCTGTGTGTAAAGGATCTCTCTCCATTGTCCTTGTCCTTTGCAGTGTGAAGTTAAGGGAACCATTGAGAGGCTACTCTCTCTTGATTATCAAGAGCATATTAAGGCAAGTAGTGTTGCAGAAGAAAATAATCATTTTCCTTTTCAGGCTATCTAATTTGAATTTTTCCTAATCAGACAATAGATATCCTAAAAGAGAATCTCTTGGAATACTTTGATGCCTGCCCTTTCTAGAATTTTCTATAAATCTGGTATTCTACAATAAGTGGTCCTGTGGAGGGGTGGAAAGCTCAGTAGCAGGTATCCATGAAGATATGATGATCCTTCTCCTCTCACACACTCTGATTGAGCACCCGCCACAGTCGGGTGATGGTGGCCTGTGACACCAGGGATTGGGCCAACAAGGGAATCCGTTCAGGTCTCTAGACTGGAAGAAATCCTACAGGTTGTGGTTTTTAAATCAAATCTCATCAGAGCTCAATTTCCAACCCCACCTCCTCTGGACAATAAAGCAGCAAAGAAGTCTTAGAAGAGACTGTAAGTGGAGAGGTTGGGATTATAGAGATCAACCTTCAGATCACGTAAATGGTGGTGCCAAGAGCATGTGGAGCAGCAAGTTCTGAAAGAACTTGGTCCTATTGTTGGAGAAGGAGGTCAACTGATCTCTCCCTCCAAAGAAGAGAACAGAAAGTGTGGGAATAGTTGGGCTTATCAAAAGGGGTTGTGAAATAGATGGGAGCCAGAGTGGTAGAGAAGAAAAGGGGAAAGGAGAGAAAAGTGAGGAAAGAAAAGAGTAAACCAATCCCAATTAAAATCAGATGTACTCCATGTTTGTATAAATATGCCAAAATTTACTCTACTGTCATGTATATCTAAAAAGAACAAATGAAAAAGAGTGAACCACAACTTGAACCCCTTGCACATGTCGAGGAACTCAACCCCTTTCTCACGAGCTCGCCATCTACTTCAGACGCACCTGTTTTCGTGTTGGTAGCTTCTGGAGTGATCAGCCCTGGTGAGGACTTCTAGTGCCTAGATTTGAATGGGGCCTGAAAGACAGAGAGGAGAAAGAAGGAAGAGGAAAGAACTGCAAGCAAAGCACCAGTGGGTGTGTGGTCAGTATACAGTTCCGGGGATCTCCAGTCAACCAAGAAGGGGAGCCGTGGCAAGATGGTAAAATGGAGGTTATGCCTCTTGGTATTTGAAAGAAAAGTAGGTGAGGGAGAAGGTAGAGAGAGAGAGAGAGAGAGAGAGAGAGAGAGGATATTCATAACAAAATGAAACAAATTAAGATCACCTATTCAGGTTTTACAGTGGCTTGAATTTAAAACAAAAACAAAACCTTGTACCTCTTTTCTCCCCTTTGGTTTCACTCTCAAATGAGCCTAAGATGATAACTCACAGATGCTTACGTTCTGGCTAAGGCTGGATGAATAACACACTTCCAAATAAACTTGAATAACAAAATTATCTTAGTGCAAGCAAAAGGCTGAAGAGAGAAAACAGAATCATAAACCTTTATATGTTAACCCTGTAATTATAGCTTCAGAATTAATAAAAAAAACTGTTCCTAAGAAATGTTGAATTAAGCATGTCAATCAAACACAAATGCCTATTGAGAATAATTTTTTAAATAGCTCTCTTAGGGAGGAGAGTCAACTGTGTTGGGTCAAAAAAGTGGGCCAGGTAAAGTAGGAAGGAGTGGGGACATTGTTATGCTAAGATCAGGGGAAAAGATAGGTTACAAGAATACCGAAAACCAGAGTGCCTACCAGGTACTCTTGATTTAGTGGCCTGGATACAGAAAGTTTTTTCTATTCCCCAAAAGCTGGAGCCACTGCCAGTGGGGCTTTAAGAATTTCCTTCAAATCCTTTGAAGTCAGAACCAGTTTCCTTGTTATCCCCTAAATCAATAATCCCAGACTGTAAAAGCCTATACAAATATCAAAGGAAAGAGAGTAGAAAGTCCCTCTCCCATGCTTGAACAAAAGTATGGCCAAGAATTAAGACAGATTCTTTGGAAGAAGAGCAGGTACACGAATCACTGTCCCACTAGAGTTGGCAGCTCCATTACAGAATTTTCTCCAAACCAAATCTCAGTTTGTTTTTTTAACCCTCTGGGACAGAGTCAACAATCCATACCAATGGTTGCCTGAGCAAAGGGCAATGGAGGCTGGAGCTGGGAGTTAGGTTCTCAGATCAGTTCTATTGTCCCCTACATATGAAACCCAGTAGGTGAAAGAAGTGAGCTCATGTTTTTTTTAGGATGGGAGGGCCAGATGATTCAGTAAGTGTTGGCTAGAATCAGAGAACAGAAAGGAGAAAAAGAAAAAGAAAAAAAAAAAAAAACATTCCAAGAGAAAGGAAATCAGTGGGGTCCCGTCTGGCTGGAGTTCAGAGACTCCACCAGGTCCCAAGGACAGAGTCAGCCATCACCCAGTGCCACTTGAAGCTTCACAGCTTGGGGAGTTAGTTTCCTATCCATCCTAAAAGGGGAGCCATGGTATGTTGGGTCAGTGGAACTTGTGTCCTTCAGTCTGAAAGTGAAAAGATGCAAAAAAAAAAAAAAGGATGAAGAACAGAGAAAGAAAAAAAAGTAGAAGTGAGAGAATAATAGATCCCTGGCCTATGGGACAGGAAAATCAAGTGGATCAAGGGAAGCTAGAGACCCACCCACTGCAGTGATTCTGATAAAAGGAGGTCTGGACAGCTGTGTGGTTGCATGCATTGAGTTCGTTTCTGATGTTCCAAGCCCAGAAGGTCCTGTCCTATGTCCATCTCACACTGTTCCAGAGGAGTCACCAAATGATATTGGAGACGAGAACTATGGACTCAGTGGTGATAGAAATGAAATTAAGTCAAGTGAGCCTGAAAACACAGGCAAGGCTTCAACTGAAGTGGGCAACTGGGCTCTCTAGCCGGAGGGAGACAGCACTGATCAGGATGGAGACCAGGTTGCTCTCCAAAGGGAAATGCAAACTTCTATTGACTTGTTGGGATGTACTAGGGTCTGGTATTTTCCACTGGTGAGGGGCATAGTTCCAAAAGATGTTTCTTCTCACATGAACCTTAAACCCACCAGGGAGTCACACTCCACTTGTACTCATGTAGTTGGTGCCATTGATCTGTGCAAACATCCTGCCCTTGTGGTTTGGTCTGGGCCATACAACAGAGCTGAAGGACTTCGGATGTGTGGGCTGCTATAGCATAAGTGTGGGGTAGAGGAAAACAAACCAGCTCCAACAGGAATCAACATGTTTACATGTCGGGCTGGGTAGAATCTAACCCAAGAGTTAAGACAACAAAGAAGACATAAAATGGAGACAGAGATCTTATTTCAGCCACTCATCAGGTATCTGTAGGCCCAAGTGAAATCAGCGTTCAGCAAAGGCAGCATTCAAGTCTCTGAAAAATAACCTGGGCAATCATTAACATCATAACCCACATGTCAGAGGTGTTATCCGCAAAGATAGTGGGAGACTAATAATGTATTGCCCAGCTGTGCGACCTCAAAATTAGTAACTTTTTTTTTTTGCTCTACTCAGGATGAAACCTCGGTACTTGTATATGCTAGACAAGTGCTTTACCACTGAGCTATGCCCCTCAACTTTATCTATCATCTATCTATCTATCTATATCTATCTATCTATCTATCTATCTATCTATCTATCTATCTATCTAT
>JAJEJO010046757.1:73416-93158 GCA_020662805.1 Glaucomys volans
CTCTCTCTCTCTCTCTCTCTCTCTCTCTCTCTCTCTCTCTCTCTCTCCCTCTCTGCTTCCTGATCATCATGTGAGCTGTTTCCCTCCACCACACTCTTCCACCATGATGTTCTGCCTCACCTTGAGCCCCGAGGAATGGAGCCGGCCTTCTATGGACTAAGACCTCTGAAACTGTGCACTCCCAAATAAACTTTTCTTCCCTAAAATTGTTCTGGTCAGATCTTTTAGTCACAACAGCAAAAAAGCTGACTAAAACATGTCTCTCTCAGTTTGCCTATTATGGACTTTTCCATAAATGGAGCCACGTGCACGTGATCCTTGTGATTGACTGCCTTCTTCCCTTTGCATAACCTTTTCAAGGATCATTCACATTGTCACATGTGTCAGCACTTCATTCCTCTCTATGTCTGATTAATATTACTTGTGTTGCTAGACTCCGTTTTGTTCATTTTGTCAGCGGTTGGACATTCAGGTTGCTTCTATCTTTGGTTATCATGAACAATGACATTAAGGATGTCCATGTACAAGCTTTCGTGTGCACATTTTCATTTCTCTCAGGTGTGCTCTAAGTGGAATTACCTGACATGCCCGTGGTGCTGGGATTTCTCCCTGGCAAATTCCTGGCTGTGCTGGTTAGCGGCAAAACTTGAGACTTCTGTGGAGCAACAGCATGGGGGGTTTTCCAGCTGAAGCAGTATTGTCCTGTCCACAGGAACACATCCACGTCACCGAGCTTTTTAATTCATTTTACACCATCTGATTTGGCAACTGGGGCCTTTTTACCTCCTTCGGATTGAGTGAGTTTTTAATGCTTCTAGGTGCCAAGGTAGCTCCGTGTTGGCACCATATCTTGGGAACCTTTCAGGATGGATGATCTTATATCCAGGAAAGTGTTTCCGCCCTATTTTCCAACTTTGTTCTCCCAGTCCTTGATGTGGGCCCTCAGACTCTGTCCTACAAATACTTTCCCAGTTCCTGTCAGTCCATATGGATTAGGTCCTGCAGCTCCTTTGGGTCATAGTCCCATTTCAGACTAGCACATGCCCAGCTGGGTCCTATTGTGACTTAATCCTAATTATTGGCCAACTGGCCAGGTTGCAAAGTGAGGGAATATCTGAGATGGGTAATGTGATTTTGCAGAGGAAGTGGCCTTTTGCAAGTTTGGAAGCAAGAAAGGACTACTATACCATAGGAAAGAGGGGAGGAGCCAGGTCTGCAGGCTCAGAGGGTTTAGAGAAATCTGATGATTCAAGGTTTTGGGGTGCATCTAGTTCCATCTGTGTGTCACAGTCGTATTGTTTCTCATTTGGCACACAGGCTGGTGTAGCAGCCTGTCTGGATGAGGAATCCTTCTTTGGGCTCTTTCGCTCATGTTGAAAGTTCATTTGGCTTATAGTTTCAGAGGCTTCAGTTTATGGTCAGCTGACTCCATTGCTTTTGGGCCTGTGGGGAGGCAACACATCATGATGGAGGAACACATGGGGAATACTTGGTAGATCAAAGTTGTTTACTTCATGGTGGCAGGGAAGCAGAGAGAGATAGGAAGGAGCCAGCGTCCCCATGCCCTCTTCAAGGAAATACACCCAATGGCCTCACTTCTTCTACTAGGATCTTTCTCCAAATGATTCCATCACCTGCCAAGAGCACCATCAGCTGGAGGCCAAACCTCCAACACATGGGCCTTTGTGGGACATTAAAGATCCAAATAATAACAGGGAGGAATTGGCTGCATTGCAATGAAGGCCCTTGCCCACTCCAAGGATTTCTCTGAAGCTGGGAAGGCCCTTCATAGTTGACCTGAGTTGGAGGAAGAGGGTTGTATAAACCCTGTGTTAGTTAGCTTTCTTTTGCTAAAACAAATATCCGAGGTATCAACTTATAGAGTGAAAAGGTTTATTTTGGCTCACAGCTTTAGAGGATTCAGCTCATGTGCAGTTGACCCTATTACTTTTGGGCAGTGATAACACATCATGGCAGAAGTACATGGTGGAGCAAAACCACTCACTTCATGGTCAGGAAGCAAAAGACAGAAGAAGAAATCAATATCCCACAATCCCTTTCAAGGACATACCTGCAATGACCTGAAGACCTCCAACTAGGCCCCACCTCAAAAGTTCCATTGTGTCCCAAGAGTACCAAGTTGGGAACTGAGCCTTTAACACATAGGTCTTTGGGAGACTTTCCAGATCCAAACTATAGCAGTCTCCCACTGGCTGTGTGTTCTTGAAGGAAATGGGAGTACAGTCGAGTGGAAGCACTTTTGAAGAGGGCTGACAGATGAAGGCCATATGCCAATAACATTCCCAGCAACTCAGGCAGGAAATCATTTTTTCCTTCCTTCCTTCCTTCCTTCCTTCCTTCCTTCCTTCCTTCCTTCCTTCCTCCCTCCCTCCCTCCTCCCTCCCTCCCTCCTTTTTTTCTTTCTAGGAAATCCTTTTCCAAAGGGGGATATGGGTGGGATATCACTGTATCCACTTCAGAGGAGGTGAAGGAATAAGGGTGGCATCCATGAGAAATGGGAGACACCTGCTCATTCTCATCAACCTCATTAACATAGAGCTACCAGAAATGCTTCAGGGATTTTGATATCTGCATGGGGCTAAGTTGTCACCAGGAGTTAAACTTTAGTCTTAACTAGAGTAAGTTAGTCTTAATTAAAGTTTAGTCTTTCTGAGAATTGACAGGGACATCTTGATCAACTAGCCTCCTCCAACAAAGATGTTGACCTGAAGACCACACAATCTGGAAGAATCATAGAGAGTCTCTATGTCAAAACAATAGGCAGGTGGAGCATGGATGGAGGAAGTAGGTCACTAGGGGTTGACCTTGGACTATATTTATTCCTGGCCCCTTCCTCCCTCTCTGCTTCCCAGCTGCCAGGTTTTCTCTGCCAGCCTTTCTATTATGATGCTCCACCTCATGTTGGGCTTAGAGTAATGGAGTCAGCTGACCTTGGATGGATATCTTTGAAACCCTAAGCTCAAATAAAGTTCTCCTCCTCTTGTTCTCATCAGGTATTTTGGTCACCGCATGTGAAAAATTGACTAATTCATGAAGTCAAGAGAGAAGGAAAGATGTTCAAGAACACAGAGAAATTAGTGGGATGAATCAAACCAGAAAACTAAATGCTGACTCCTTTTGCATTCTCTTCTTACCATCAAAAGATACTGCTCAGCACTGAGTTGGACCTGGTCACACACTGAGCAGAAGCCACATGATATGACAGACATAAAACATCCCCATCATATCAGTATAGGCTGAATAGTCTTTATCCAAAATATTTGCCACCAGAAGTATTTTGATTTCAGATCTTTTCAGATTTGGGAACATCTGCCTATACATAATGAACTATCTTGGGGATAGCACCCAAGTCTAAACACAAAACCCATTTGTGGTTCACATACATTTTATACACACAGCCTGAAAGTATGTTTATACAATGTTTTTAGTGCCCTTGCATTTGAATGCAACCTATCACACAAGGGGCAGATGTAGAATTTTTCCATTTGTGGAATCTTACCAGTGATCAAAATGTTCTGGATTTTGGAGAATTTGGGATTTGGGATTTGGGAATTGAGGTGCTGCTTGTACTTTGTTGTAGAAATCTCAGGGATTTCTAAGTATCATCCCAGTCTCTAGGAGTCCCCAGTGAGGGAAAGCTAGGGGGTGAAATGTCAGGACTTCAGCTGAGGCTAAGCTGAGGCTCTTCCTGGGGCCAGGAAGAGAGAGGACTTAATGGGGGTGCATGAAGACGACTAGTGTGATTGGCACCGGCAAAGCAGTGGGAGCAGTGGGAGCAAAGCTGAGTTGGGAGGGAGAAGCCAGGCAGTGACCATGAGCTTCCAATAGAGCAATCAAGGTTGCAAATGTGTTTGCAACTTGGGTTAGAGTCAGCAGAGAATTGAAAGCTGCCTGAGCCCAGAAGGGCCGGGAATACACTTAGAGCCTTAGAGCATGGCTTCTGGGGGAAGGTGGAGCTCACTGGGTGGAGTGCTGACTGAGTTCTGGGTACGGAGGAGGCTGCAGAATCACCCTGGAGCCCTCTGAGGGTGGATTCAAGAGCCACACATCTCAGGGCTCCAACAGATGTCAGAGCTGTTGCCAAGATTTTCTTTATTAAACTGAGTTGAACACACAAGGAAGCCTGAATCCTGCCAGTGAGGAGCACTAGCAGAAACTGCTGCCTCTGTCTATAAAATCTGTCCCTGAAACCACTGAGGCAAAGGAGGAACCCAGGAAGTAGCAGACCCACAATTATGAGAAACTGCCAGGAGGAAGGAAGGTCTTTTGTTCTGGCAGGTACACCTGTGTGTGTGCAGTTGGGGTGGAGGGTTCTGCAGCCTGCAGCACAGAGAGGATCCAACAGCCATAGAAGAAAAAGGTAAAGTATTTTCAGTTTTGCTCTGAGATCTTCTCAGATGTTCCATGGCACAGCCTTACCTAACAGCAGGAATCGGTATCAAAAGTCCAGTCCACTGATATGGGTGTCAAGGGTCACCGAAGCCCTGCTGGGTAAGAATGGGGGATAAAGGTAGGACTGACATGTCTGGAAGTCAGGCCTCCCCTCCTTTCTATAGACCTCCAGGGCTAATGGTTTCCAGGCTAACGCCAGTGCTGCCTTCCAGGATGCTGAAGGTGAATGAAGCCCTTACCTGAAGACATCCTTAGTACGTAAGATCCCCACAGTGAGTGATGACAACTCCCCACAGGTGTGGTGTAGACTCACCACTACACAAGACAGGATCCAGACACCACCCTCAAGACTCCCCCAGAGCAAGTGATTATCAACACTGAAGTCCAAAGTCCAAAGTCTCCATGAAATATCATCTAAATTCGATGAGTGAGATCTGATGTACAATTCATCCTGAGACAAAATTCCTCTCCACCTGTGAGCTCCTGAAACCAAACAAATTATGTGTTTCTAAAATACAATGGTGGAACAAGCATAGGATCAATATTTCCATTCTAAAAGGGAGAAACAAGAAAGAAGAATGGGGTAATGGGTCCCAAGCAACTCCCAAACCAAGCAAGACACATTCTGTTAGATTTTAAGGTGTGAGAATAATCATCTTTGGCCCAATCCTTCATCCTCTACATTCTCCAGACTGACCAGTGGTTCATCACCCCCAGGGGGAGAAAAATGAGCTTGAGGACACCAAGCAGCCCAACTCCCTCCAAAGACAATGTCTGGACAGCATATGGTAGGGGTAGAACAGATCTTAGAATGGTCAGATCAAAACCATGAAACAAAGATGAGAGTGGGGGGGTGGTTACCAATGTGAAACAGAGCAGGAGTGGGGTTGCTGCAGAGCTGAATTATTAAATAAAAATCTATTTTCTACATTTTCAAAGTTCTCAGTACTTTTCCATGTCTGCATTTATACATGCCCTTTTTCCCTCTATTTCTACTCCAATCAGATTAAAATGAAGTTAAGAAAAAACAATTAGAAAAGGTATGAACTCGTCAGTGTCATTACTCAACAACCTATGCATCTGATACTTTGTACTCTTTATTTCTTTTACAATGTAATCAAATTAGCGAAGAGTATAAAGATCAAATTAAACTATAACATTGAAACAGATGATGTCCTTCTCTATTCTCTCCCCCTTGTCTCTACCATCCACATACAACTTCCTTGGCAGATCCTTTGGAGGTACTTATCTCCATATTTCTCAAATGCATTTTGCTGGCTCTCATGTTGCCCACAACCCACTGCACACCTGTGACCTCCCACCTTCCCAACATAATTTGGCACGGGTTAACTTTCTGAGACAGCTGTATAGTTTTGCTGTATAGTTTTGTCCTTGATCTGGTCTCTCTCAGAGAAGCTTTCCTTGGAGGTGCCATGGTTCTTGGTGAGCTGACTGGAAGCTTTGCATATGTGAAGCTTTCGATGTGTGAATTTCACACTGCACCATTTCCTCAAGGATCTTCCAACACAACTGTATAGTTGGTTCTCTATGTTTTCCAGTTTTGTATCTGAGAAGTTAACCAACTGCAGACAGAAAATATTCAGTCTCAACCCTGGTTATATAGCTACTAAAAACACATTTTCTATATGTTATGGGTTGAATTGTGTTTCCCTTAAATTCATATATTGAAACTGCTAAGCCCCAGTACCTCAAAGTGATACTGTGTTTGGAAACGGAGATTTTATATAGGTGGGCCCTGGAAAGGCTCTTGCAAGGAAAAAATTAAATTAAATGCTGAAATTAAGCACCTAATACTGTCCCTATTGTGATAAGAATTCAGTAAATGAATTTAAACTCACATTATTCAAATGCTTATATTTCCACATGGCCAGCATCACTTGCCACCCACAGAATCCACGTTGGAAAACCAGAAATGTATTAGAATTGGTGACAGAAAAAATGAATCAGAATAGGGAAGGTGTTTTTTTTGTTTTGTTTTGTTTTGTTTTGTTTTGTTTTGTTTTGGTACTGGGGATTGAACCCAGGGGCACTCAACCACTGAGCCACATCCCCAGCCCTATTTTGTATTTTATTTAGAGACAGGGTCTCACTGAGTTGCTTAGGGCCTCGCTAAGTTGCTGAGGCTGGCTTTGAACTCACGATCCTCCTGCCTCAGCCTCCCAGGTGCTGGGATTACAGGTGTGCGCCACCGCACCCGACTGGGAAGGTGTTTTTATTCCTTTATTCTCACCTGCGGTGAAAAAAAAGCCAAGTAGGAGAATTCTGATTATTCAGTGAACATATCACTCATGAAAATATATTATCTATAAAAGGATAATTTATTATAAAGTACAATTATTAGAGTCACTGAAAATAGATTATAAACCAGACTTCAGATACAGAATGAGAAATACAACATCTAAGGAATTCTTAAATATGAAACAAGACTCACCTGCATGCAAAAATAACTGGAGAAAACCTTAAGTTTTCTAACTCATTGTGGTCAGTTGAATAATGGTCTCCCAAAAGTCAAAATGCAATCCCCAGAATTTGTGCATGTTATTTTATATGGCAAAAAGGAATTTTCAGATATGATTAAGGATCTTAAGAAGGGGAGATTTTCCTGCATCATCCCAGGAAACACATTAGATGTTACCACAGAAGCAAAAGATTAGAAAGATGTGAAGAAGGGGTCACAAACCAAGGAATGCAGCACCCTCTAGAGTCTCTAGTTTTAATTTCCAGCACAAAAATGATAAAATAATAAAAATAGGAAACAGGGTTTCTGGTTAAGTGGTTGTTAAACCTGGCTTTTCACTTGGAGAGCTTTTTAAAAACAACACAGATGCCTAAGAACTGCATTTGGAAGTGCTGCCTTAGTAGGCTTGGGATTAGACTGACAAGCCACATTTAAAAAATGTTTTCCAAGGTGTTCTGGCTTGCAGGTGGTAGGCATAAATTTGGCATTTCCACTTCTTTTCTTCAAAATTCAATGAAAGCAACAAGAGAAAATAAGAAACGAATGCAGATCCGTAAACTAAGAAGTAAAGATTGAACAAAGCTATAGGGAAGGTGGGAGAGAAGATGTGAAGGAGACAGCTCAGGACCACCTCCATTATTCCTAGAAAGGGTGGCATCCCTAGTGGCACAAGCAAAACTCTGCCCTTACAGGAGTCTCGATGAGTTGCACAAGTTGGGCTGGGAGTTTCGTTGGACTTTGCCCTTTGAGGGGAAAAGTAGGGGTAAGACAGGTCAAATAAGAATCCTGCTATCGATTCCTAGATTAGGAAACAGATGTAGGAAACTGTGTGATTCAGGATAAAGGAGAAACTGCTTGGCACCTCTGACTGGGTAAGAAGTCTATAAACATTGAAATAGGAAGCATCTGGAAGAGATGATCATCTCTTACAATGAGCTTGAAGTCGTGACTGCTACAAATACGTTGGAAAGCACTTAGATGTGATCTACTGTCTGTGCAGGCTTGCCTGCTGACCCAGCAATTACAGTCCTTGCACGTGTGCCGGAGGAGATGTGGACCATTCTGTTTAGAGAGGCACTGCTTGTATTACCCCCAGATGGAAACCAACCAAGTGTTCCTTAAAAAAATGGAGAGATACTGGCACAGGTAAAACAGCAAAAAAGAAAAAAGAAGAATCTCCTAAATCTAACCTTGAGCAATAGAAACAAGGCCCAGAAATCATAAAGCATGAAACCATTTATGTGTAATATTGAAGGTTTATTTTAAATAATGTATTTTTAAATAATGGATGGATATTAAATAATGTATTTTTAAATATGATGGATATTTATTTTAATGTATTGTGGATATTTCGAAGAGCAATAAACCTTAAAAAAAAAGCAGGCAATTGATAATTACAAAATCAAAGATGATTATGTCTGCACATGGAGAGCATCCCAGAAACTGATGATCTAGTTCTTAAGACCAGCATTGAAGGAACTGGCCTGCAATATTACCCTTCATATATTCCCTTGAAATACAGCTTAGGTTTGGGGGAGCAGGCTGTGAATCTGTGGGGCTCCGGAAGGGGTGTGGTCAGGAAAGCCAGGAGGAATACCAGAGTGTCCCCGCTCCACACAGGGATTCCAGGCGCTTCTGCATTTGGCCTCTAACCTAATCTTCATGCTGGGCCTCTTAGAAACTGCAGGCCTTGGGAGGCAGTTTGGAGCTCGTCTACAAGGTTTGAGGAGCTTTCCTTCCTCCGACAGATGGCGTAATGATGGACAGGTCACTCTCAGTCCCTAACATTCTCTCCTGTAATTCATAAGACATCTGATTCCGGAATGGAGAAAGGATAGGTGCTACAGGATGAGAGGGAGGCCAGAGCTGGAGGTGGGCAAGACTGTGGCAGGATCAGTTGCTCTTCCGGGCAAAGGAATTTTTAGAAAGAGCACGTGGGTTTGACTCACTTTTAGGTGAGACTTCAAGTGGGTGCTTCAAGTAGGACATTGAGGATGGGTAAAAAACATAGAAGGGGGATTATTTGAAAATGGAGTGGGTATTGCACGCTGTGGCAGGCTCCAGAGAGCCCCTCAGATCGTCCTCCAAGGAAGAATTTGCTGTCCAGCCACAGGAGGGCAGTAAGTGGACAGTCTTCAGTTGTTAGCTAAGGTCACCATCCTCCAGGAGTGGCTGTCCTGTGAGCAAGGTGTTGGCACAAGGTGGGCCACTCCTGTGGGACACTGGATTCCTCTAACAAGCTCCTACCAGCCGGCAGAGACTGGGCCAGGTGTGCTTCACAGGAGTGGCACAGCCTGTAATCCCAGCGGCTCAGGATGTGGAGGCAGGAGGAGCCTAAGTTCAATACTAGCTTCAGCAACTTAGCGAGGCCTTGTCTCAAAATTAAAAAATAAAATTAAAAGGGCTGGGGTGTGGCTCCATGGTTAAGCACCTCTGGGTTCAATCCCTGGTATCTCCCTCAAAAAACAAAATCAAAACCAAAAAACCCACCAGGATCTGACCTTGCATAACTGCAGGCCTGCCTCACTTCCCTCTAGTCCCGGTAAGCAGAATTCTACCCTTGAAAGGGACACTTTGGAAAGTCACTTGATCTAATTATTGTTCATTGATGACATCATACTACAGTTCAATGGCATGTCCACAGCATAGAACCCAAAATAGCTTTTGGTTCCATATTTCAGAATAGAGGCCAAGACATTACAGGTGTATCTATAAGCTGAGCAAGAGTTTAAAACCAGAGTATCACTGATCTTTCCTTGGGTTTAGGCAACCCTTCCAGGACTTCTGACCTCTTGACTTTGTGGGAGAGGCACTGGTTTTTCTTCACAGTGATTTTGCCGTGTGGTGGATGCTGGAGGGCTTCAAAGGGGAGAAGGGGAAGAAGCCTGAGAGCAACCCACCCAGATGCAAAACCAATACACTCCTCCTGCTCTTCGCCCCCACTAGAATCCAATTCACTGTGGGTCATGAAAACGCAGTGAGGAGGGCTGGGGACATCGCTCAGCTGGTAGAGTGCTTGCCTTGAAAGCACAAGGCCCTGGGTTCAATCCCCAGCACCGCAAAAAACAACAACAACAACAACAACAAAAGTGCGATGAGGAGGTGACTTAGGTCTTTGGTTACCTGGAGATGGATTCTATAATCAAAGGGAGGGCTGGACTGAATCTTTCATCCCTAAAGGACAAACATAAGAGTCCTCTGGGCCCTGCTTTCCTGGACTCTCAGTAAACCCAAATGCCTGTATTCTTATACATGGCCACAAACAACAACAAAAAATTGCCACTGTTCTTTCTCCCTTTCCCCTTTACCTGACAGAGGCAACCTGGGGACACCCTGGGAACTCTGAAATCGGGTGGCAGACAAGGCAGACACTCAACCCCACAAGCTTCACTGGGAGCACTGGATAGCACATGATTCCTCTTTTCCTTCTACAAAAATGGTACCATTCCAAATCCTTCCTCTAAAAGGCACAGGGTCCTGTGAGAATTGTACCTGCTGAATTAAGACTGGTGCCCCGTGTTCTTGAACAGACCGGGATAGTTCTTCATCTTTCTTAATGTTTTATTTACTTAAGCAGTTGATCTGCTCACTTACTTAATAGAAAGAAAAAGGTACTGTCCAGATGCGGAGATTTAGGAGTCCCTCAAAGTCCTAAAGGGAAAATGAACCCCTTAAAATTATGCTAGGGAAAAACACAAACTCAAATGTACAGACAAAATGAGTGAAAAATTAACAAAAATGTTATGTACAATAGAATCCCATCTTAAAAATGAATTTGAATTGACTGGAAGGGGGATGCCAATGTTCTTTCTTGATCTGGGCGCTGCTTGTGTGTTGGCACTTCGTGAAAATTTAGAGATAACTTTTCTGTGTGTATGCGAGCCATCCATCGGAGCCAACCATATTTGGTACATGTGGCAGGTTAGTATGTGGAAGGGGAAGCAGCAATGGAAGTAATAGTAGTGGGTATCTCTGGGGGGATTGTCCATGACTTTAATTTTCTTCCAAATTGTTCTGATTTTCCTCAAAGAAATGCTTACACACACACACACACACACACACACACACACACGAAATGTTATACATACGAATGAAGTGTATGTGTGTGTGATTTTTTTTCCCTTGCGGCGAGGAGGGTGGGCCCCAGGGAGTGGACTCAGGGGCGCTGAACCGCTGAGCCACATCCCCAAGCTTTATATTTTTATTTCGAGACTGTCTCGCTGAGTTGCTTAGAGCCTTGCTCATTGCCGAGGCTGGCTGTGAACTCGCAAGCCTCCTGCCTCGGCCTCCCGAACCGCTAGGATTCCAGGCGGGCTGCACGGCGCCCGGCATCCCGAAACGAACGAGCAACGGGTGCTGCGTCTTCCAACCTCGGTCATCCCGCGGGCTGCCAGTCCCCAGCGTCGCTCTCCGCTGTCCCCGCGTACCTTTCCTCCCAAGGGGGCAGCAGAGGCGGAGCCCGGGCCTCCGGAAGCCCCGCATCCGGGCCTCGGAACGTCGTCGGGTCCGGCCGCCTCGCCGCAGGGTCCTTCGGCCTGCATGACAGTGGCCGTCGCCATTTCCAGGGACAAGGACAGTGCCCACTCTTGACTGCCCACCCCCAAGGCCGTCCCCTTCTGCCTCAGTCAGGCCCCAACGTCCCCTCGCCAACGCCGCAGCTGCTGCGCGTCCCCGGAGTCCGCCGGCCGGTGCCCCGCGCCCAGCGCAGCGCTGTCCCTCCCGCCCCTGCGCCCGCTCGCCTGTCACTCCCGGACGCCGAGGGGGCGGAGCCCGAGTGTCGGCAGCCGGGCGAGGCTTTGCTGCGGCGCCGCGGTTCGGAGCCGGCTGCCCCGGGGGCGTCCGGTGTCCCGGCCTCTGAAGGAGAGGCCCCCGAGCCTCCTCGTAACCGGCTCAGGAGGTCCCGGAAGGAACGCGCGCTCCGCCCCGAGGCTCCCAAACCCGGAACCGAGCCGGCGGAGCGAGGCCTTTAACGACGCTGAGGCCCCGGCTCACTGCGACCTCGTGGCGCAATGGTAGCGCGTCTGACTCCAGATCAGAAGGTTGCGTGTTCAAGTCACGTCGGGGTCAAGGCCGGCTTTTTTTCCTCGCTGAGAGCAGCCGGACGGGACGCGGAGGGTTGGTGTCGTCAGGCACAGATCGGGCCCCTCTGCAGGACTGCCGGCCTCGCCTCGCAGCAAGCCGCCCTCCGGTTTCTTTCCTTTTAGAAAATAGATACCAGATTGAGAAAGATGGAGTTTCCTCCTGGTCACCGACAGGAGGCGCTGCCACAAGTCCCAGAGTGACCCTTGAGGGACAGCTCGCTGACCCCGTCCGGCTCGCACGCGGGCCGCTTGGGCCGCCTTGGAGAGGCCTCTGCCCGGAGTGGGCTACCCTCCCCAGTGCCGGAATTTTCATACGTTTCCTCTTGGTTTTTCTTTGAGCTTCTTTTTTCTGCCTCACTTTAAGGGACTCTGGTCTCTCAGTGAAGGTCTCTCTGGGGGCCTTTTCGCTCACCCCGGGATTGCTGTCCCACTCTCAGAGGTCTGTGATCCAGCCACAGCCACCATGTCTGGATATTCATTTCAATATTGTCTGTCAGTAGGTTTGACAGGGCCCAAGGGTAGGTTGATGTAGAGGAAAAAAAAGCAAGTTGCATAGACATTTTAAACATAAACCCATGCCATATACTTTAAAACAGGTTGAATATCCTTCATCCAAAATGCTTAGGACAGAAGTGTTTCAGATTTCAAGTTCTTTTCTTAATATTCGCATATATATAATAAGATATCTTGGAGATGGGACCCAAATCTAAACACAAAATCCATTTTTTTTCATATATATTCTATATATAATATGGAATCCATATATAATCCATACATATCATATATAATCCATTTTTTTCATATATATATATATTTTTCTCCATTTCTTTCTTATACACAGCCTGAAAGTAAATGCTTTTCACGGCATTTTTAGTGCACCTGGGTTTTGATTTCCATCCCTTCCATAAAATCAGGTGTGAAATTTTCCACTTGTGGCAGGTATCATGTTGTGCTCAAAAAGTTTTGGGTTAGGGAGTATTTCAGATTTTTGGATTAGGAGCGCTCAACCTAAAAATACATATAGTAATTAATATATTCATATTAAAATATGGATAAGAATTATACACACCAACTCTAGGACAGTGATTACCTGTGGGTAAAGAGGAGGAAGAAGGGATGATGGCGATTCTTCCCTCAAAACTACATTATGTATGCATATATACATCTGTGTGTATGTGTATGTTTATGTATAACCAAAAATGTTAACATTTATTAAGTCTGGTTAAGGGTTCATGGGGTTATTCTTATGAAACATGACTTCCAGCTCTGAATTTACTCCATGTGTATGGTACAAAACTTTTAGGTCAACAAATGATAATTTTCCCGATTAGAAGGACCTACAATATGCGGACAGAAGTGGAGAAAAATTCTCTCTGAAAGAAATATACCCTCACATCAGGCCTTCCAATGTTCCCACTACAAAATCTCAAAATTCATTCACAAGAAGTTTTAAAAGTAAACAAATCAAGAGGGAAGACGTTACAAATCAGAAATTGCAAAAACAGTAGAACAGTATCAGACCTCAGGACTTCAGATGTGGGTATTATCAGAAACAGAATACTAAAAGGCTATGTTTCATCTTTAAAGAAAAAAAAGAGGGACCAAAAACTTGACTTCAGAATAGACAGTAAAATGTTTAGGTACATTTTAAGTAATTAAAAAGTTTAGCAATAAAAGATTGAATATTTGAAATTAGAAACACAGCAGGTATATTAAAACAGCAGATTAGACATAGCTTAAAAAAAAGTACTAATTAAATAGAATATTGTGGTGGTTCGAAGTAGGTCCACGAATTTTTAATTTTCTTTGCCTTGGGTGTGGGTTGTGCTTAATGACTTGTATGCAAGAAAAATAAAAAATTATGGTGTGTGACTTGGAGACCAGATCATAAAAGATGCTATAGCTTCCTGCTTGCTCTCTACCTGGGTTACTGGCTGCCAAGCTGTTAGAGGAGCTAAAGCCCCCAGCCAGTGACCATGGGAATAAGCCCCTATGAAGCTTTCAGATGACTGCATCCCCAGGCAACAATTGACTATGTGCCAGAGAGACCATGAACCAGAAGTAACTAGCTAAACCACACCTAAATTTTGGAAACTCAGAAACTGTGAGACTATCTGGTGCAGTGGTGCACATTTGTAGTCCCAGCTACTCTGGAGAGTTAAGCCCAGGATTTTGAGAGCATCCAGGGCAACATAGTGAGACCCTGTTGGAAAGAAGGAAGGAAGGGAGGGAGGGAGGGAGGGAGGAAGGGAGGGAGGAAGGAAGGAATGAATCATATGAGAATAACAAATATTTGATGATTTAGGATGTTGTATTTAGGGGGAGCCATTTGTTATACAGCAATAGCTAACTAACACAAAGGATGAATTTAAGAATTTATGCAGAAGGCAAATAAAGAGACAAGGAACTAGAAAAGATGGAAAAGAGTTAGATGGTGAAAAATACCATGACAAAATCTAACATAAGTTTAAAAGTTCTCTAAAGGAGGTAATAGATACAACAGGAGAGAAGCAATACTAGAAGAGATGATGTGAAATTCTCACAGTTTTCAGAATTGATGAAACATGAGTTCTCACTCTGAAAAAGCACAATATATCCTAAGTATGCCTTGATAGGATAAGAAAAAGAAATACGTATACATGATAAGGAAATTTCACAATACAGAAGATCAAGATTATAAAAACAGCCAAAGGTGGGGATAAGACAGATTATCTTTAAAAACAAAACAAGGTAGACTGAAGCAGAATTCTCAGCAGCAACACGGGGAGCCAGGAAAACTGTATTAATAATTCCAAAGTACTCAAAGGAAATAATTGCCATCCCAGAATTATATACTTGGGAAATTTTCTTTCAAGAATAGAGACATTTTCAAACAAATGAAATTACGGGCATCCATCCCCAAGGGACTATCAAATGGACATGCTTCAGGAAGAGGCAAAGCAATCCCAGACAGAAGGTCTGAGATGCAAGAAGGACTAGTAAACAAAGAACATGATGACCATAAGGATGCAACTAACAAAACTCGACCACATAAAATAACAATAATATTACAAATTTATGTACTTACAAAGTAGAACTGAAATACGGGACAACAATAACTTGCAAATCAGAGTGAACATATTTTGGGAGTAACACCTTATAAGGTGGTTATATTATTTGAAAGGAAGATTAGACTATTAATTGATCTAAGACCCCATTAAATATGTTAAAATGTAGGGTAATAGAAGGTGGAATAGGAAGTGGGGTGTAGCTCAGTGGTACGGTGCTCATGCACAATGCCCTGCGTTCAATCCCCAGAAGAGAGAGACGGGGGGGTGGGGGGGGAGAAGGATACTATTAGTAATTGATTGATTTACAGACATATCAAATCAAAATCTGAATAAGGGCCAGAGGTGATCTCAGTGGTAGTGTGTGGACAACATGTAAGAGACCCTGGGTTCACCCTTCAGCACCAAAAATGGAAAAAAAATTGAACAATAAAATGGATATATATAGAACATTATGTACAACAATTAGGGAACAACATTCTTGGAATATTTTATAACATTTTGATCATATTGTAGATACAAGGTAAACCTCAACACGAATTTCAAAATGTAAGTCAGGCCAGTTTCTCTGATCAAATTATGATCAAACTAGAAACCAATAAGAAAAAGACTACTAAACTTAGTCTCTTATATTAAGATTTTTTTAAAAAAAATTTTTTTCAGGGCTAGGGATTGAACCCAGGGCCTCACACATGCTAGGCAAGCACTCTATCACTAGCTGCACCCCAAGCCTCTTGGATGGGGGGGGGCAGTAACACTTCTACATTACTTCATAGATCAGAGACAAAATCAAATACTTAGACATTTGTACTAGTCCATTTCCAATACTATAACAAATTACCTGAAGCTGGGTACTTATAATGGAAAGAAGCATATTTAACTCACAGTTTTGGAGGTGAAAAATTCAAATAGCATACCACTGGCTCTGGCCAGGGCACCACTGGTCCCATCATATCACAGCAGGGATGTGTGTGAAAGGGAGAGATCCCAAGGTGACCCGGGAAGTCAGAGGGATAGGGAAGGACCAGTCTTGCTCTTTTATAACAACTTCTTCAGAACTAACCAAGATCCCACAAGAACTACATCAATTTCTCCCAAGGGCAGTATGAGTGACTTTCCATAAGACCCCACTTCTTAAAAGTTTCACCAGCTCTTGATATCACCACACTGAGGACCTCCCTTCCGACACCTGAACCCCTGAGGGACATGCTCAAACCATATCCAAACCACAGAAACAATGGAAAAATAGCAGAGATATAGATATTTCAAAGGAGGAGATAGAACAACCACTACTTGCAGATGATATGATTACATAACTGGAAACCCTAAAAAAAAATCACCTGCAAAATTACACAAAATGAAAAAAGAGAAATCAGTCAGTTGATGAGGTACAAAATTAATGTATAGAATATCTATATTTTTTGTGTAAAATCAACCAATAGGAAGATGATAGTGAGAGGGTAGAAGTGGGAGCAAAATCTTTCATACATTTTTAATGTAGTTCTGAGATTTTTCGTCACAGTATGAATATATTGCCTAGTTAAAAACAGTTATTAACATTTGTGGATGCTGTAGTTCTAGAAGACCTGTAAAGACCTTCCCAGGGATACTTGGGCATGGCTTTTTGGGGGGGAGGGATGATTGAACAGGGTCTCATCCAGTTGCCCAGGCTGCCCTTGAACTTCTGAAGTGGATCCTCCGGTCTCAGCATCTCAAATATTTGGGACAACAGACACACATCACCATGTCCAACTGGCATGGATTCTTTTTAAGGGAAAGGTTTTGAACAGGCACAAAGTGCAACTCAATAAAAAGCCTCAGTGAGGCAAGGGATACAAAAAATCTGAATGAGACAGAGAGAATTGGTTTCTAGAACAAAATCTCTGTCATTAGTATTTAAGGGTGTGGTGTGTCCCCAGGCTTGTGTAGGGATGGGCCACAGGCAGGAAGGATGAGGCAGAGTAGGCAGGGTTTCCACTAAAGGGTCCTGGGTGTGACCTCATATGTGACTTCACGTCAGGTGTGTGACCTACTGTCCCTCATCTTGACCTTCATTATGTGACACCTCTCAGGGGTCCTCCCATTTGCAACAGCCCCAAATACAATTCTCCTGCAGGTTTGACCCAGGGTGTGACCTGCCCACATGACTCCTCTGTGAACCTCTCAGTGTCACTCTTGTCCTCTGTTTTCTGAGTTTGGCCAGTGTGGAGTGCCAATGAGGCCATGTGTGGAAATAAGTGAAGACCACCCAAGTGAGCCAAGCAAAGAACTTCTTGTTGCCTGGAGTCAGCCTCCAGCACTTGGGTTTGGAAGAAACTTGACAGCAGGCTTGGGAAAGCTTTAGGGTAGAGAAAGAGACGGTGTAACCTAATTGGATGCTGTTGCACTAGGAATCTGGGATGCTGCTGGCTGGAAGTGGGGTGTCCTATTTAATTTGTTAGGAGGAAAAATTGGCTTCCTCTGGATGGCCCCAAGTTGGGAGCAGGGATGAAAACTGGAGAAGCTGGCTGAGCAGGCTGGGATAAGCCTGTAATCCCAGTGGCTCAGGAGGCTGACGCAGGAGGATCAGAAGTTCAAAGTCAGCCTCAGCAATTTAGTAAGGCCCTAAGTAACTTAATGAGATAAGTTTTTTTATATTTTGTCTCAAAAAAAAAAAATAAATAAATAAAATATAAAAAGGGCTGGAATGTGGCTCAGTGGCTGAGCGCCCCTGTGTTCAATTCCTGGTACTGGAAAAAAAAAAATTGAGGCAGCTGATCCTTGTTACCAAGTTCTGGACATTTCAGGTTGATTGTTACAGGGTTACTGTTATCGCTGTGCTTCCAGGATTGTCACTAGATTTCCTATAAGTCATCTGACTTCCTATGAAGCTGGCTTCCTGTGCTGGGTCCTGGATGATGGGTTGGCTTCTTGGGACTGCTTGCTCCAGATTATGGATCAGAGTTCTATTTTTATATCTGGTCTGTCCATCCCTATCTTTAGTTGTTTGAAGGGTATTCCCTATAGGGTCTCTGCAAACTGGCCATCACAGAATCATAATGGACCCTCTTCACAGGACTCTGTTGTCCCCAAGTGCTGGTAACTCCTGCCAGCTCTCAGTCTGCAGATCTCAGACCTGGCAAACCACCCTTGCTTGTCCCAGGGTGCTTCACCGGCCTGGACTGTCCCTGAAGGGTGCTCCCTTAAAGGATCTGTCCCATGAGGCCATGTGCCACAGGATTTCTGCCTCAAAACACCCAGTAGGACTGTCCAGAAGGACTCATGACTACATCTCTCATCCTCACCTCCAAAGAGATGGAATGAGCTTGGGCTTCAGAATTAAGAGTGTTTCCACCGGAATCTGCTCCTCCAGAGGGCTTAAGTCTGGGCATATGTTGCTAGAGCTGCAAGAGTGAAGCAGAACGAGCCAAGATGCCAAAGCTGCCTTCCTACACACCATCTGTACTTGATGTTCAGCATGGAAATCTCTTGACTATCAGCCTCACCCCTGCCTCACAGGAAGGGCACCCTTCCTTGAGGAGTGACTGCAGCCCTGGGGGACACTGCCTGGCTGCACCTGGGTGGAGGGATCTCTACAACCTCATATACTTGAGCCACTCATGGGAGAAAAAATTCTAGAAGGCTAATGTCAGAAACAAATGGAGCTATACCACATGTTCCTCAGAATACACAGAACTGACAGGGGCTGAGAATAGGAACAAAACGTGACCAAGAGGAACCTGAATATCTTTTTAAGTGTCCAAAGCACATTACAGAACTAGAAGGTAGCATTTGTATAAAACAAACAGAATGGTGGAGACTTCCAATCACACACAGGACTGAAAAGGAACATGTCAAATGTTAGAGTGATTATCTCTGGGTGGCGAGATGACACTTTTTTTGCAGGGCAAATCTTTTTGCCTGTGTTTTCTCATTTTTCTGCAAGGGACAATAAAGAATAGTGTGCTGACTTGGTATGACTTGGTTCTAAATTCTAACTCCACCTCTTATTGTGTGATCTTGGGCAATATATTTAACCTCTGAGTGCCCATTTTTCTCATATATAAAATAGAAATAATAATGGTTCCTCCTTCACATGGCAAATGAGAGAATTCAGGGAATGAATTATGTACAGCATTTTAAACAGCGTGTGGCAGGTAGTATACCACAGACACTGGTGTTGTGATTATTATTACTCTTCTTATGTCATCAATATTTCCAAGACTAAGACACACTTCATTTGATCAATCAATAAAGGAAGGATGCATAAATTCAGAACATGGACTAAGAACAAGATTCAGGTGCATATACCTGTAGTCCCTCAGGAGATTGAGGCAGGAGGATCGTTTGAGCCTAAAAGTTTAAAACCAGCCTGGGCAACATTGTAAGACTTCCAACCCCAAAACAAAACAAAAAGCAACCAATCAAACAAAAATCTCCCTAAAACTTAGACTGAATGTTCTGCTGTCTCCCACACTTTTTGTCCCAGTGATTCTGTGTTTGTGTACTGTGGACATACTTTTCAAATTGTCACCAAATTCAATCATTGAAGCCATTGCAGGCAGCCTTGCTTCTGCCCGGACTTCCTGAGTCTGGGATTTTGACCACAATTACAAAAAGAGAACAATTTGTAGGTAAATGGATGATGTTGGAGACTGTTATGCTAAGTGAGATCAGCCAATCTCCCAAATCCAAAGGCCGAATGGTCTCTCTGATAAATGAATGATGATGCATAATGTGGGC
>JAJEJO010046757.1:93258-145383 GCA_020662805.1 Glaucomys volans
TGGATGATGTTGGAGACTGTTATGCTAAGTGAGATCAGCCAATCTCCCAAATCCAAAGGCCGAATGGTCTCTCTGATAAATGAATGATGATGCATAATGTGGGGAGGAAAGATGGCAAGAATGGAGGAATGATAGATAGCATAGAGGGAAGGGAGGGGTGGGGGCGGGGTGGGGGGTAAGAATAATAACAGAATGTGTGACAGATACCATTGCCCTGTGTACACGTGTGAATGCACAGATGGTGTGACTCTACTTTGTGTACAACCAGTGAAACAATAGCTGTACTCCATTTGTGTTCAATGAATCAATAAGTAAAGAAAGAAAGAAAGAAAGAAAGAAAGAAAGAAAGAAAGAAAGAGAAAGAAAAAGAACAAGAACAAAGGATAGTGTTGCTTGCTTAAAAGCAAAACCTCTGATTACCAGCAGAGGGCAGAAGTGGCAAACCCAGGAAAAAGTGGGAGGCCACCTGGAACATCTTTTTCCTCTAATGGTGCTAGTAACATTCTTGTTTGAGTTATCCCTAAAAGATTTTCTGGAAAACTGCATAACCCTTACACATTTTCAAGTGGGTGTATAACATTGTCACCATGATTAAAAGTAGTTTCAAGCGCTGACCTATTGCAAATAGTAATATTTTAAGATAAAATAGTTATATCATTCTTTTAAATATATCCAATGAAATATAAACACCACAATATTTTGATACTGTCATCCATTTAAAAAACACAAGAAATCTTCTCTACCAGTCAGAAAATTTGCTTCAAGTCACTTATTTACCATATTATCATGCTTCCTGCCACAAAAATACAAATTGGAAATTACAATGTATTCTTTCCTGAGACCTTCAAAGTCTAAGCATTAATATGTTTTTCTTTTTTTTTTTCTTTTTTTTTTTGCGGTGCTGGGGATTGAACCTGGGGCCTTGTGCTTGACAGGCAAGCACTCTACCAACTGAGCTATATCCCCAACCCTTATTAATATGTTTTTTTAACCTGAGATTGAACCCAGGGGTATTCAACCACTTAACCACATTCCCAGCACTTTCTATTTTTTATTTTGAGGCAAGGTCTTGCTAAGTTGCTTAGGGCCTACCTAAGTTGCTGAGGCTGGCCTCAAACTTGTGATTCTCCTGCCTCAGCCTCCCGAACTGCTGGGATTACAGGCATGCACCACCACACCTGGTGTTATCAATTTTTCTTTGGGATTGAATTATTAGCACTGTGTTGTTACAAACAGCACAAATACACTGCAAGGTTTTCACATCGTCAAATTGCCTCTTTTCTTTGGTGCTTGAGAAGATTTTACACCCCCTAGTGAGATGCCACATGGTTAAGAAGGTGACTTTTTTGGTAACAATGACCATGAGAAGAGAATGCAAAAGAAACCAAAAGGAAGGCTCAACCTCAGGCTCAACCTCAGGCAGTGCCGTTTTAATGAGGATTTTGAGGATTGGGGTACATCAGTTTCTTAATATGACCCTTGCTGCATATTCCCCTTGGAAAGCCTTCCCACGTTGGCATATGTCTACTCCAGTTTGAGAATGCCATTGAAACCTGCTATGGAGAGAATGGAGAATGGAAAAGCTGAGCTAATTGTCCACAGCTGAGAAAGGAGGAAAGGGGATGAATAGAATTTAAAAAAAAAAATGTTGTAAAATGACTTTGATATTTTATGGCTGGGAATCACAAGGCAATCATCAGGTAACATTTTAGTTTAGAATGTTATATATTATGCTAAAGTGTTTCTATTATTAAGTGTTATATCTGTCTACATGTATTTGATTGCCTTCGCACACTGGAAGCATTTATAGTTGTCTGAATTCCATTTTTAGCAAGCCATGTAAGTAACACTTGAATGTGAGAAAAATATGATATCTGAAAACCACCTAATTGTTTTTTAATTAAAATGTAGGGATGGTTTATCATTGAATGTACTTGAGTCCTCTGCTTTTATTTATTTATTTATTTATTTATTTATTTATTTTGCTTTGTAATCAGTATATTAAGGAGACATTCATACAAGAATTGTTTAGGGCTGGGGATATAGCTCAGTTGGTAGAGTGCTTGCTTTGCAAGCACAAGACCCTGAGTTCAATCCCCAACATCACACACACAAAAAAATTGCTTAAATTCTGATATCCAGATTTAGCATGTGAACATATGACTTTTAAACATACAGTTAAAACTATTCATCATATTTGCTAGACTATCAACATCAAATTACAGTTACTTTGGAGCCTAAATCAAATGGTTTATGGTAAGCCTGTAACATACCTAAGGAACACCTTCCTGTGTTATGCATGCAAACCAGTTCTCCATGTGTAGGTCTCTTCATTTTAATTTCTATGTTATCCAGCTCTGGGATTCACTAAGAGGGCTTATCATGGTCCAAAGAGAAGGGAAAATTAATGTAATCAGGGCTGGTCAACACAATTTTATATATATGTGTGTGTGTGTGTTTAAAGAAGGCACAATAGAAGGGAATGCAAATCTACAAATGCAAGCCCTTAAGCAGCAGCATATAATGATAAACACCTTCTTTAGAAAGGTAACATTTCTTTCACTGATACCAGAAGCGAAATTATACATTATGCCACCTTCAAGTAAGCTGGGGCAATAGAATGCAGAGGTATCACA
This sequence comes from Glaucomys volans, assembly GCA_020662805.1. Taxonomy (NCBI): domain Eukaryota; kingdom Metazoa; phylum Chordata; class Mammalia; order Rodentia; family Sciuridae; genus Glaucomys; species Glaucomys volans. Next base: position 95,895 of record JAJEJO010046757.1, read on the forward strand.
ATGAATCCCACTTAATACAAATAACTAGACAGACCAACACTCCTCTACAAGTTAAGTTTTCTTTTTCTGATTGCCAGTTAAATACAGAGTTTTAATTTTATGCCTCAACAATGAAGGATCATATACTGAAATCAACACATATACCTAGTATTTCAGCCTAAGTTTGTCCACATACACAACTGAAATGGGTTGCGAGGTATGGCCTAACAGATGCTAGGGGAACGTTTTTACAAGTAGTTTTTACAGATATTAAACAACTTCTGGCACACTGAAGTTATACAGGGCAGAGTTAGAGCTTTTATATTTGCATTTATTCTTCATTTTAACTTTTAAAACTACTATGATTGAATATTTTTTAAAATAGCAAGTAGTGAGCATGATTATAGTCCTTCACTCTTTCACTACTGCATATAAAATGCCTGCAGTCAGCGTTAATGTTATTCACTGGCCCCATTAAGAGTTTTGACACTGAACACCACCTCTGGGATGATGTTCATCAGCTTCATATGCTTTTCCATTATAATGGTGCCGTCTTTCCTGATTTAGATCAAAGTCCACCAGTTCTACCTGATCCATTTCATCAGTCTCTTCTACTTCCTTCCTCTCAGGTAGGAGTTTTTCCAGCAAAGAGTTTGTCAGGAGAGAGAAAACCATTTTCAAGAAAGTTTACCTTAAATTCAATGACTAGGCGACCCTTTCATATGGTCTACAATAAATTGGCACCTTCATTTAGCACACACTTTATATCTCCATGCTTGACAATCTGACTTGGATGAGAGGTGATGACTATGGTTCAATTGTTAAGAGTGGACATTGGCTTCGGGAAGCCACATAATGCTTCCATCAGCTGTATGTCCATACACACGAAAAGGTCTTCTCTCTTCGTCAAGTAAAACCAGTGTGGTCCTTCTGATCTAACACAATGATAATATCTCCTGGCTCCAGTCCTGGTTCTTGGTCTCCTTCACCATGAAATGTTATTATCTGTCCATCTTTCATGCCTTTGTCAATATGAACTTCTAGAATCTTCTATTTTCCTTCCATTGCAGCTTTTACAACTATCTTTAGGACTGCTCCATTCCCCATGGCCCTGGCACTCCATGCACACAGACTGAATTTGAACCATTCCACAACCTATCTGATGAATTCTTATTTGCATCCCAGTACCTGGGCAGTTGGGACAGCACTCGACAGCTCCTTTCTTACCACCTCAGCCTTCACATTTGTTACAAATCACATTCTTTTGCAGAACCAGTTTTCTGGTTGCATAATTATGTAAAACTTCTAACATTACTGAGAGCTGATGCACGGCGTTTTTATCTCTCCTTTCACTCTTCATCCTTCCTCCTCCTCCTCCAAAAAACATATCAAAGGTGTCCATAGGAGAGCCAAGACCACCACCTGCTCCACCCTCCTTAATTGCCCATTCTCCAACTTTGTCATATAATTCCCTTTTTTTGACATCAGAGAGAATTTCATAAGCTTGAGAAATCTGTTTAAATTTTCCTCCTTCATTTGGATTCTTATCAGAGTGGTACTTCAAGGCCAGTTTCCTGTAAGCCTTTTTCAGTTCTTCCTGGGTGACATTGGGTTTGACCCCCAAAACATCATAGTAAGTGGACTCTTTCACCATTTTCTACTGCCAGTAAGTGGGGCCGAGTGCAGGAGTGGGAAGGAGCGTAACTGTGTGCAGTTCCAGCAGCTGCCGCTCCTCCGTCTCTCATCGAGTGTTCTGGAAAGTTCCCAGTCCTCTGTCTTTTGAAGATCTTACCTGATGCCTCCTCTTAGATGTTTTGCAATGGGATAATATATATGTTTATTAGACTATTTTTTTTACTATAATGTAATATCTGAGGCTGTGACCTTATAAAGAAAAGAAGTCTATAGCTCACAGTTTTGGAGGCTGAAACATCCAAACCGCATATCCCTGGCTGAGGGCTCCCTTGCTTACATTACCTCCTGATAGCCACTATAATGGCTGGATCGTGCATGCAAGGGGAGATCATATGGCTAGACAGGAAACCAGAGAGCCATTCAGGAATCAGGCTCAGGTTTTTAACAACCTGCTTTCTCCTAAACTAACTCGGGGTCCCACAAGAACTGCCTTAATCCCGTTCTTGAAGGCAATGCCCTCAATGACCTCCTACCAGGCCACCTCACTGTGTACAGCATCACACTGAGGACCAAACTTCCAATACATGAAACTCTGGGATACAAACCACATCAAAACCATAGCAGTGTGTGTTCCAACAGAAGGAGCAGGCTTTATCTTTATTTTATTTTTATTTGAGATAGGGTCTCAGTAAAACTAGGGTTTAAGCTGCTTCTGGAGATTTAGATATGATATTCTTCATTTCTGACCCTTCCTGGCTTGAAAATCTGGAATTTATTCACTCTGAATGCTTTGTTCCTGGGGATAGCAGGTGCTCACAGTGCGTTTATGGGGCTCACAGTGAGCAACTGCACAGAGGTGGGTATTCCTCTTAGTTATCTGACATTAAATCAGGACTTTTTATTCCTGCTCTGTCTCCAGAGCCAGGCAAAGGTAATTTCCAGTCACCTCTCTGCCACTTACCCATTTAGCCTTAGGCAAGTTATTTAACCATTTGAGTCTAAACTACCCCATCTGAAGAAAGAGAGTAATAATTCCTTGTCAGACTTTCTGAGTGTGGAGATAATGGCTGAGAGCTCTCAGCACAGCCATGGAATAAGGCAAAGTTAATGCTATTACAAAAGGGAAATGCTATTACATAAAACAGTGGATAATGGGTAATGGTATCATAATACTATGGATGTCATTATTATTAATAATTCTGGGGAGAGGATCAAATAGAGCAATTGGAAAAGATCTTCCCTATGCAATATGGAAATTTCAGAGAGAAACCTCCATGGGCATTGTTGTTTATTTTACTAACGTGGATAGATGTAAATTTCTTTTCTTTTCTTTTATTTAATTTTGATTCATTGAAGGATAAAATTATGGCATTTGCAGATGTAAATTTCTTTTAATGAAGGACAGCTTTCCAGAGTCCTTTCCTGTGTCTGCAGAGGTCTGCATTTTCTCTGAAGTACCAATTCAAAATATTCCAAAGAGGTATACTTGAGATATTTTACTCTTCCACATGCATTATTTGGCCAAACCAACAGAAACATACACAAAAGATTTGGATTTGTAGTTTAAAAAGAACATATTCAAATGACCAATCCATACATGAAAAGATGACTCCTCATTAGCCCTCAGGGAAATGCAAATTAAAAGTACTATATAATATTCCCTCTCTCTTCATATATCTCTCTCTCTCTCTCTCTCTCTCTCTCTCTCTCTCTCTCTCTCTCTTACACATACACAAAAAAAAACCCTGAAAGACTAAAATGAAAAATACCAAGCATGTTGATCAAGAAGTACAGCAAATGGAAATTTCCTATTATTTTCAGGTGGGTATTAAACTGGTACTAACACTTTGAAAAAATTGTTCAAAAATCTTTGGGACCCAGGGATGTACTCCTACACATATAGTCAACAGAAATGTGTATACACGTTTACCAAAAGACACGTACCAGAATGCACATGAAGCATTATTCATAGTAGATACAAACTGGAAAAATCCCAAATATTACTTTGCAGACAGTGAATGGATTAGTTGTGGCATATTCATAAAGTGAATTACAATGAAGTAATGAGGATTAACAACTTCAGCTACACATAGCCATGTGGGTGAATCTTACCAAGGGGAAATGCTGGATGTCAGATGCCACAAACAAAACATGAGTGGTGTATATTTTGATTTACATAAAATAGAAAATAGGCACAACAGGTCCGTGTTAGATTTCTGAGGCCATATTAACAAATGATCGCAAACTTGATAACTCAGACTTATTCTTTCACAGTCCTGGAATCCAGGGCTCTGCAAACAAGGTGTCCACAGCGCCACATTCCCTCCCAAGGCCTAGGGGAGGATCCTTCCTTAGCTTTTCCAGTGGTTCCACAAATTCCTTGGCTTGTGGCCCCCTCACTCCAGTCTCTGCTTCCATCTTCACATGGCCTTCTCCTCTGTGTCTGTGTCATCTCCACTTCTGTCTCCTTCAGGAACACCCGTCTCTGGATTTAGGACTCACTTGGATAATTCATGACAATCTCATCTCAAGATCTTTAAACTTAATTACATCTGCAAAGGTGATGTTTCCAAATAAGGTCACATTCACCAAGAAGTCCAAATTTGAGAGTCTTATTAAACCGGCCGGCTGACTGTCTCACACAATACCCCAAAATGGCTATTGGGAGAACAGCCCCGACCATAGGGCTGCAGGGGTTCTTATGCCAAAAATCATATCAATCACAAGTGTCTGTTGCTATGATTCAAAATTACAAACTTACATCATGAAATCATCAGCAGAGGGGGAAGTGGGTCAGTATGACCCTTACCTAGTACAAACTAAAGAATGGTTGCTAATGGTTACTAACATAGGAATCAAAAGAGAACAATTTTTCATATAAGAATCGTCATTTTGCATTGTTAAACATGTCATGCTAAGTGACTGAGGCGGGGTGTTCCCATGGGAGAAGCTAAGCAACTGTGGATGGGTCCAGAGGTGGGGCGTTCCCAGGGAAGAAGCTCATTTCCTACATAGCATGGAGTCTCAGAGCAAGATGGAGTCTGTCTAGTCATTGCCCATATAGCCTGGCCTGTATAGACGGGCCAAATCTGTCAGCCCGTCACATGTATCCTAGCCATGAGGGAAGGGAAATATTCTGCCACATGCTTCACCACAGACCCAAAAGCACTTGGGCCAACTGACCATGGACTAGAACCTCCAAAACTGAGCCAAAACAAATCTTTTGTCTTTATAATTTAACTATCTCAGGTATTTGTTAGAGTGATGTCTCCAATAACATAACATAATTAATGACTAAGATAATAGGAAACTTGGACTCAGAGGTACCTGAGTTTGAAAGGACTTCGACGAGTTAGTCTATCAATTTTGTTTCCTAGTCAGTGAAGATCATTTCCTCAGCAGAATACAGAACGGGGGGGAGGGGACCTCTCAGACGAAACCTAGGGGAATATTTAAATTCCAAGGATAAAGAGACTATCAATCACCTGTTCATGAAGTGCACCTGGGGTTGGGGGGTGAGGGGAGCGGAAGCTTTTTGTTTCATTTAGGATCCCTTCCTCAGCAAGCAGTAGGTACTTGAATTCAAACTAGGCCAAAGGTAAGAATCCAGTGGGAGGGAAGACCCAGGGGGTGATCCTCCAGGTCTGTGGCTTTGCTTTCTTTTGTGAAATAAAACTGAAATAAAACTCTTGTGTGATGATTAAACACATGTCACATCCACAAGTAGAAGACTGAAAACAACCCTTTGGACCCTGAGACAAAACAAACTAAACCAAACCAAAATCCCAGGGTCACTCTGTGAGTTCTGGAAAACCAAATCATTGAAACTTGAATTGTTCCCATAAATTGTTGACTCCCTGACCTAAACACCTTCTCCTTGACTTTTTAAATGCTGGTATCTGAAGATGTGTTAAAACCTGTATGGGTATGATTTTCATATGAAATTTTTGCTGTTTTTTTTCTGTCACATCATAAACAGATTTTTGAACCTTATTAATCTTTTCAAAAAAATACTTAAAATAGTAACTTTAATTTTATATGGTTTGATCGCATTTAAATTTTAAAAAGCATAAAAGATAATAAGAATTGTAAAAATATTTAAGAGCTTCTTTAAAATGCTAAAGTCTTTATCCTAGACAAGAGTTTTATCAAAAAATAGATAATAAGCAAGCCAGTAATTCTAGCTGCCAAGAAGGCAGAGGAAGAATTGCAAATTTGAAGTCAGTTTGAACACCTTAGCAAGAACCTATTTCAAAAGAAAATAAAAAAAAGGTTTGGGATGTAGTTCAGTATAGAGCATCCCTGGTTCAAACCCCAGTATATGTACATAAATCTACATATATTTAATTAGATAAATTACACAAATACATAGATGGAGTAAGGAAACAAGGCATGATATACAATCATATGCACAACAGGGGTAATATTTATAAAAGCAAGTAAACCATGTAATTTTATTGACAACAGGCACATGGTTCATGCATATTTCAACTTACATTGTCCCAAGATATGAAGTAAAGACAATTTACATTCAATCATAATGTGCAGATTACAAAAACCAAAACATTACTCACTGCTGGGAGGAAACCTACTCCCACATAGAACATGTTCTAAATAATGAAACACACAAATGGGCACAAGAATGATAGAAAATTTAATCTGTAAAACCATCATAACCATACAATTTTAAAAATCCTTCTTTATAATAATAGTTTTCAGCCATGACTATACACTCCCAAAGAGTAGGCACTGTGAGTAAAGAACAACCATTACATGGCAGAGAATATTAACAGAAAACCCAGTACAATCATTCATAAAGAGCCCTGAGTAGAAAATTTGAATGAATATTTAAATCAGATTTAAATATTTGAGAAACTGTTTCAGGATATTAATCTATTGCAATTGTTGAACCTAGAGGCATTCACAAATGGGAACAGGTTTTCTAGAGACTTTCAAAATCAATAAAGAGATGTCAGATCATGCAGACCCTTACAGGCAGAGGGGAGTAATATGGCTGTTACTTTTAATATACTGGGGATCACTGAGGGGAAGAAGGAGCTTAAAAGAGTTTGAAACCATGATAAGCATAGGGAGGGGTATGCCCTTTGTAAAGCTCGCAAAGGTGGCGGGTGGCCAAAAGGAGTAAGCTCGCCCGCCAGGCGGGTTCACCAGAGTCAGACAAAAGTAGTGGCTTGAGATTTATTGGAGTCTGTGTCCTGGGTGAAATCTCCAGCCCCCCGGGGTGAAAGTCGGGGTGGGAGAGCCAGAAGAAATTGCACGTGGCTTGGCTGCTCAGGGTTTTTATACAGAGGAAAGGGGTCAAGGGTCCTGCCCAGGAAAAGGTGGACCCACGGTGGACGTCAGGGTCAGCAGGTCTGCCTCATTGGTCACTTCTGGCACAGTGTGTTGCTAGGTGACTTTGCTCCCTCCCCCTGCAGCCGCACAAATTCGACCTGACGTTTTGACCTTTTTGGTGATTATAGGGCGCCGGAGTCTGTCTGGCTACTTCCTGTATGGTTGGAGGCGTCGTGGGAAAAAAGATTTTGGGGTCTGGGACAGTGGGGAGGCGGCTGTCAGGGTGCAGGAGCATTTGGTTGTATGTCATTCTGGCAACCTCACTCATGCAGCTCTGGGCAAATTCAGATGCAGGAGAGTTTTCTCAACGAGTCCAGTTTTTCAGTCTCGTTTCGTTGATGCACTAGCGTATTCTATTCCTATTCTAGGAATAGGCATGTTTCTCTTTTGTCCACTGTCGGAAGATATAGTGCTCAGCGGTTCCGAAAGGAAACTTGGGCAACAGATGTTATTTGTCCCTATAGGGATGGCAGGGTTTGAACAGGTCAGATTAATTCAGCTTCACTATACTGAGTCACTTGAGGAACTAAAGAGGAGGGCACACAGAAAGTGAAGGGCATATTGGGATCTAATTCTTTTTTTTTTCATATTTTATTTTATTTTATTTATTTTTTTATTTACTTATTGATTCATTGAACACAAATGGAGTACAGCTATTGTTTCTCTGGTTGTACACAAAGTAGAGTCACACCATCTGTGCGTTCATACATGTACACAGGGCCGTTACACCAGAAGAATAATCCTGGAGGAGCAAATATGGGAGAAGAGACCTGTACGGTTTGGTTGCAAGGTGCTGAGTTAGAGGAAGTGTAACAGTATGCAAAGTTCTCTGCGGAGTTGTAATAAGGGGAACTCTCTCCAAAGGTGATAGGGGTCCTGTGAGCCTTTGAGGAAGTATTAAGGGGGGTACTCATAGGAACGGCTGTTAGCGGGGTCCAGTCCAAACCTGCACAAAGCAAACAATCTGAGATGTTATTAACTCTGGAGAGATTGAGAAGTCAAAGACCTTGATGTATCAGAGTAAGACCTGAGAAAGGATTAGCATTAGGCTGAGTAGCTGCATTGATCTGGCATTGGATTTCCTTTTCCTGCTCCTGGATGGATAGATGAGCCTGAAGAACCACCTGAATATAAACTTTTAGATTCTAAGTGAAGCCTCGGGACGGTTGGCTGTTGTCCCTGTGTAAACTTTACCGTTGAGGATTGGGGTCGGTAGGGGATATGGAGTCTTCAGCTGATGTTGAGGCTTCTGGAGACTAGTTGAAGAGTCTGAGAGGTGAAGGCTGAACTGTCGTCTGACTGGATGGATGCAGGAAGTCTGAATCTAGGAATAATCTGCTCAATAAGGACAGCAGGCGATGACAGCAGTTTTCCTGGGGGTAGGGAAGGTTTCTTTCTATTCAGCCTGAAAAAGTATCAACCAAGGTAAGTAATGGAGCTTTCTTGCATCTGGGCATAAGGGTGAAATCAATCTGCCAGTTTTCACCTGGAAAACTGTTCATTGTCAGCTGTCAAGACAGGGTGACTCCTAGAAGTTGGAGAACAGTTCTGCCTAGGAGGGGGACTGGACAGGAAGGAATAACCAGGAAAGAGTGTGTGAAAGAATGTCCCTCCAGGGCACAGGGACTGGGCAGTAAGGAATAACCAGCAAAGAGTGTGTGAAAGAATGACCCTCCAGGGCACAGGCTGACTTAGCTGTTCTGTTTGGCAAGGAGGGTTTCCATCAATTCCCATAACTGAAACCTGGAAAGGAAATAAAGGCCCAGAGTGGGCAGGCAAAGCAGAATAGGTACCTTCTGGGTCCATAAGGTTACCCTGGAGTGTGCCCTGGGCTCAGCGATCCTGGAGTCCAGGCTTCTTCAGTCTTCTTTGAATCCCAGCAGTTGAGGGGAAGGGACCACCTGGCTGGTCACACCCCCGCGTAGAGGCGCTAGGGAGGGACCAGTCATAGGTAGTCACTCTTCCACTGTCCTGCTTGGTTGCAGGTGGACACAACTTGGCTGGGGCCATGGCTTGCCCCTGGCGGAGAGGACAGCTGGTCCTCCTTTGGAGTTCTTGCTGGAGCAGCAGGCCACAGGTTAACTACCAGGGATTGGGACTGGGGTGTTACCTTTTTCTGTAAATGAGCCTGCCTCTCAGGCATTTTGACTTTAAAGGCCATTTTTACCAGATTTTGGATAGGGGTTTGTGGGTGGCTCTGGATTTTTATCTGGATTTTGGGTAATTTCCCTCGCTTAATATAAGTAGAGGAGTCAGTAGAGAAAGATGAAAGTGAGTGAGGAATAAAAAAGCATATTTGGAATCAGGCGGTGGTGATTCTGTATAAGTGGCTTTGCAGCATCCATCAGGTTTGAAGGTTGGACCGTCATCTACAAAAATGGGTAAGTCAGGTGAGGGGAGTGGAGAATTGAAGCGGTTTCCACAAGGTGAGCGTAGGACTTTCAGCACCTGTGGATATGAATGGGTAAAGACCAAAGGGTAGCAGCTCGCAGGAGAGTGTTTGGAGGCTGGGCCCTGTGGGCGGGGTTTGGTGGGGGGCATGGAGAGGCGGTTGCTCTATCCTCTATCGTTGCACCTGGCTCGCTGGGTGTAGGCAGGGGCTCGGCTGTTGCAGCGGTGGTGAGCCGGGGAGGAAGGGGTAGTGCACCCGAGGGAGAGCACATGCTGCCGGTCCGCGCAGCCATGGAGCAGTGGCCATGGAGAAACGGCTTCTACGGCAGCAGCGGTGGCAGGAATAGCCAGCTTGGTGTTTGGGGAGTCCCCCGCAGGTCGGCAGAGTGGGTGGAGAGGGAGGAGACAGGAGGAGACAGAGGAGACGGCAGGGGGAAGGGGCGGGCGCGCAGTTGATGGACACACAGTCTCTGCCACTGCCAGCGGTTTCCGCGGAGGCCAAGGGGCGGGAGCAGAGAGCATTTCCGGTGGGTCCGAAAACGTGGAGGAAAAGAAAGTGGGGAGGTTTTAGGTAGGAAAGCGGACAGAAAAAGGAGAGATGGGAAGGCAGGACACAGATTTCAATAAAACCAAGGCTCCACGTGTCTGTTTAGCGGCGTGATAAATGGGCTATTTCCTCTGGTGGCCATTTAGTGAAATTACGGTATTGGCACCCAAAAGGTCAGCGTTTTCAACAGCCTTCCAGTTTTACTCCGGGAGTGAACATAAGCAGAACCAGGAGTCCCCAAGCTCTGGTAGCAGTCTCCCAAGGAAAATGGACGGGCCAGAGGTCAGAACATCTCCTTGACCTACAGGGATCCAGAACGGAGAAAACAGGGGGCTAGCGGAGTCTGGGACGTCTCCCAGGCTTCCATGCCCAAATGGCGGGGGCTCTGTGGCGTGCACGACTTATGGACAGACTGGTAATGGGAGAGTACTGGAAGACGGTAGAAAAAAGACCACTTACCCAGTTCTGTTGGCCCAGATAAAGGGACTGGTTCTTTTGGAGGAGAGAGTGGACCTCAGTAGAAGTCCCAATGCTCTCTCCCAGGTTTCGGCACCAAATGTAAAGCTCGCAAAGGTGGCGGGTGGCCAAAAGGAGTAAGCTCGCCAGGCAGGTTCACCAGAGTCAGACAGAAGTAGTGGCTTGAGATTTATTAGAGTCTGTGTCCTGGGTGAACTCTCCAGCCCCCCGGGGTGAAAGTTGGTGTGGGAGAGCCAGGAGAAATCGCACATGGCTTTGGCTGCTCGGGGTATTTATAGGGGGGAAGGGGCTACGGGTCCTACCCAGAAAAGGTGGACCCAAGGTGGATGTCAGGGTCAGCAGGTCTGCCTCATTGGTAACTTCTGTCACAGTGTGTTGCTAGGTGACTTTGCTCCCTTCCCCTGCAGCCACCCAAATTCGATCGGACACCCTTCTATGACTACAATATAAATAAAATTGGGTTGCTGAAAATTCACTTCTGTTGGATTAGAGCTTCTCAATTAGCATTTTAAAGTGTGGTTTCCTCCTTGACATTGGGACCTATCATCAGTAATCTTTGGTTTTCTTCATTTCTACTCACATGTCTATATGGCTACTCTTTTTTACATTTTTTTTTATTTTTAGTTTCAAGATATTTTATTAAAAGTTACTACAAACAGTAAGATGGCTCAATTAGATTACCAAGCACAAAATAAACATACAAAAATCAGTAGTTCATATAAATTCGAACAATTTTTGGTAGATTTAATGGAAGAAAAGATTTCATATATAACAGTAACAAAAGATAAATTAATATGTTCCTCAATAAAAATGTGAGACCTATTAAAAATTAAAATTAAAATACCACTAAAGCCAAAAAATAGCCTTTCTGCAAATAGAAGAACCATATTATTGTGTAAATTAATTTGTAAATTTAACAAAATCTCAATGAAAACAATTTCAAGCTATATCACCTGATGCTAAATTTAGTGAAAAAAATAAACATAAAAGTGGGACCAGCACTAAAACACATTAAGGCATTTTTAAAAGCCTAAATAATTTAAGAGTATCACACTGGTCTATTAGCAAAACAGAGTGCCCAGAAGTAAGTACCCTCAGATACATATAGAAATTGAATGTATAAAGAGGACATCATCTCAAATCACTGGGAAAAAGAAGTAGTCAATAAATGTTATAGGGATAAGTAAAGTAATATCCCTGCCTTACCTTATATACCATGATAAATTCCATATGTACCAAATATTTTTTAAATAACACAACCATTAAATAGTAAGAAGAAAACTTGGAATTTTTTTTTTTATTACAAATCTGGAGTTAGGAAGAACTATCTAACCTTCATGACTCAAAATCCCCAAGTCATAAATTATTTCACTGGTACTTTTTGTTATGTAAAAATCAATTTTTGTGGAAAGAAGCATCATAAACAAACTTTTTAAAAAGACAACTAATGGAGATATTTACAGCTCATATCACAAAGAGCTATCCCTCCTAACATGTAAATTGACAAAATCATAACCTGTTTGAAACATAGAAAAAGGAAATAAAATTTGCTAGTAGTAAACAAGATAGTTAACTTCACTCATTGACAAAGAGAAATATAAATTAAAACTGCAGATGAAAGACCATTTCTCTCTCTCTACTGAAAAAAATCCAAAGTTAGCTAACATCCTCTATTGATAAGGGAAAGCATTTTCTCGAGCATTCTGAGGGTGGTGTGTTAAAGTCACCCAGAATTATTGTGTTGTGGTCTATTTGATTCCTGGAATTGAGAAGGATTTGTTTGATGTCCATGGATGGGCCATTGTTTGGGGCATGAATATTTACGATCATTATGTCTTCCTGATTTATGGTTCCCTTAAGCAGTATGAAATGTCCTTCTCTATCCCTTCTGACTAACTTCAGCTTGAAGTCCACTTTATCTGATATAAGGATGGAAACCCCTGCTTTTTTACTGAGTCCGTGTGCGTGGTATGTTTTTTCCCATCCTTTCACCTTTAGTCTGTGGAGGTGACTAAAAGGTCACCTGAGTCTATGAGATGAGTCTCTTGAAGGCAGCATATTGTTGGGTCTAATCCAATCTGCCAGTCTGTCGGGGTGCCCACTGGCCGGGGCGGGCTGCGCGCTCCGGGAGGCTGGTGATCCCACGCCTCGGAGCGGAGGCAGCCACGTCCGGCCCCTCGGATGGAGGTGCCTCCGGCCCGACCCCAGTGCCTCCGTTCTGCCTGCCGCGCAGGACATGAGGAGGAGGCGGCATTGGGCGAGGCCCGCGAACTTCGGCGGCTGCGGAGGGACCTGCAGTCCAGCCCCCCTAGTCTGCCTCTGGGCTTCCTTGGTGAAGGGGATCCTGTCACCAAAGCCATCCAGGATGCTCGACAGCTGCGATGTGGACGGCTCCCACCCCCTGACCTCCCGGAGGGTGGGTGGGTTTGCCCACAGGCAGGATGTCCATGTCGGGCCGGGTCCTGAGGCCACGTGAGGAGGCGGGCCGCCACTGCGCCCTGGTGCACACTCGGGTCCACCTGCAGCCAAGACCCCCTCCTCACGTCTCACCCCCCCACGCTGGCCTGTCAGGGTGCCCGGGGCCCCAGGCTTTCTGCGCAAGATGGCGGCTGGCGCTATGCCAGCGCGGTTAAAGCGGAAGTCTTCGCCATTGGCCAATGCTTCTGCATGCTCGGTGCGTGATCACTGAGTGTCTAGGCTCCGTGCAGCTTGCAGTCCACGCGCTAACCTCGTGGACAGCTCCCTGATTGGTTGTTGCTGCATATATATACTGCACTACTTCCCTGTTGGGGAGGGAAGGAGAAAGATTCTGTAAGGAGATGGTCATCGTGTGAATAAAGCTTCTGACCAGCCTACGTGTGGCATCTCACTGTGGGCAGGGATTTGCGATACCAGTCTAAGTCTTTTGATTGATCAATTTAGGCCATTAGTATTCAGGATTATTATTGAGATATGATTTTTATTCCCAGTTTTGAATTTGACTTGGTTTCTCCTTTGATTGGTTTTTCCTGTAGAGTAGCTCCCCCCTTTGCTAATCTACATTGTTGTTTTTCATTTCCTCCTCATGGAATATTTTGCTGAGAATGTTCTGTAGCTCAGGCTTTCTATTTGTAAATTCTTTTAACTTTTGTTTGTCATTGAAGAATTTTATTTCATCTTCAAATCTGAAGTTAGTTTTGTTGGGTATAAGATTCTTGGTTGGCAATCATGTTCTTTCAGAGCTTGAAACATGTTGTTCCAGGCCCTTCTGGATTTTAGGGTCTGGGCTGAGAAATCTGCTGATACTGTATTGTTTTCCTCCTATATCTGACCTGATGCTTTTCTCTTGAAACCCTTAAAATTCTATCTGTATTTTGGATATTAGGCATTTTCATTATAATGTGCCTTGGTGTGGATCTGTTGTAATTTTGTGCATTTGGTGTTCTGTCAGGCTCTTGTAGTTGATTTTGCATTTCAGTCTTCAGGTTTGGGAAATTTTTTGATATTATTTCATTGAATAGGTTGTTTATTCCTTTGGTTTGTATCTCTGTGCCTTCCTCAATCCCAATAATTCTTAAATTTGGTCCTTTCATGATCTCCCATACTTCTTGGAGGTTCTGTTCATGTTTTCTTACCCTCTTCTCTATTTGGTCAACTTTATTTTCAAGATTAAATATTTTGTCTTCATTTTCTGAGGTTCTGTCTTCCAAATGATCTAGTCTATTGGTGATGCTTTCCATTGAGTTTTTTATTTGGTTTATTGTTTTCTTCATTTCAAGGATTTCTGTTTGTTTTTTTCAGAATCTCTATCTCTTTGTTGAAGTGATCTTTTGCTTCCTGCAGCTGCTCTTTTAACTATTTATTGGAGTGATCATTTGCTCCAATCAGCAAATGATCAGTGCCTGCATTTGCTGTCTTATCTCATTCCTTTGCTTCACAAATCATTTTAATTATATATATTCTGAACTCCTTTTCTGACATTTCCTCTACCATGCTGACATTGGATTCTATTAATATAGAATTTTGGTTTGTTTGGAACACTTTCTTCCTTTGTTTTTTTTTTCATGTTGTTCATGTATCTTCCCCTCTAGCAATGCAGATCTGGGGTATTGCAGTTTCACCCCATAGGCTTATTGTGACCAAACCTCTTCTTAAAGGGGAGATCAATATTAGCAGCACCCAGTACAGACAATATGCAGCTCTAAACCAAATCGCCCCTATGAAGATGTTAACAATATTGTCATAATAAACAGAAAGGATGAGTTCAATTATTATCTATTTATAGATTTGCTCATTTATAGATTTGCAATGAGGTCTAGATAGAGGGAGAAAAATAAAGAAATAAAAACTTAAAAATTTTCAAAAAGGAGAGAAGAAAATCTACCCTATGACAGTCATATACTATTCAAACCTTCCAGTCTTCATTAGCATGATGAATGAGAGGTACCCAACAATGAGCTTCCAATCTCCAGCAGGCATCTCAGGATGGGATTGGCCCCACCTAAAGATGGCTGCTTCCACTTCCAGGATAATCCAAGATGGCTGCACTAGCTTCCAAACCTGTTGGCAAATAGGGAGCTGCAGTGCAGGGTGTGGGCACAGATTCCATGTGGGATGTGGTCAGTTGGGCCGGGGATCCTGCCAGTCCTGGATGTTGTCCAAAAATGGCAGCAGTCACACGTAACCAAACCTGTGGATACTGTGACAGTGGACTTTCAGGCAACAGCAGGCAGCTGGCGATCCACTGGTGGTCTGTGGGCAGTCTGCAGGCTACTGGCAGAAGATCAGCAGGTGGACCTCAGGTGGTGGGGTGATGGGCAGGCAAGAGGCAGGCAAATGGGCAAATGGCAGATGATAGGCGGCAGTCAGTGAGCGATCTGCACTCAAAAAGTAGTCGATCTGCTGGCAGTCCAGAAAGACCAGGTTTCTGTAGTTCTCCAATCTCACATCTTTGTATAAATTGTGCTGAGTAGGGTCTACGCATTTCCATTCCTCTTGAGAGAAATCAATGGCCACATTCCTGAATGTCAATGTTTCCCTCTCTGAACTTCCAGGTCTCACAGTCTACACAAGCAGGCACCAGGAGAAGTCTCTGTGAACACCCTGGGACAATGGTCACAGCGACATCCCTAGGACCCCTGCCAGAAACCCCATGAACCCCAATGTACCTGAATACACGGAAAGTCCAAGCATCTCACGAGAGGGAGGAACTAAGGAAGGCTGTGCCTCAAAGTCTTCAGCCTCCCTCCATTGCCCAAGGGCTCTGCTTTCACAGTGGGTCCAGAGTGACGTCTGACAGGATTTCCGGCTGAACCTTATTAATCTTGTTTGTCTCATTTTTCCTCCAAAAATGTGTAATATTTCCTTATTGGGCAATCCATTCTCTGAAATCTGATCTCTCAACTGTTACGCAAATAACATTCTCCTCTTGTCTAAAATGCATCTGTCTGGCTCTTCCTTCCACAGGTGATGGTTGAAAGGTCCACTAAGAGCAGCTAAAGGTACTTACTTACCAGCGCCAAGAAAACTATCCTCCAGGGTCTCTCTGCCTGGTCAGGGATGAGTTTCATGAAGCATTCAGCTTGATGTTCAGTGATTCTGTTTTTTAACTATGTATTTGCTGTCTCTGATTCTGTTTTACTTTCTAGATTAGGATGGTTCTTGGCCAAGTCTGTTTCTGGTTTGGGTTATGACTTGCATATGGTGATTCATTTTCCCATCAGTGGGGTTTTGACAATGCCAGGACCATTTAGTGGTCGCTGTTGAGAGTGGACAACAGGAATTCTGGTTGTTACGGGTTTTTTGCTTGTTTGTTTATCTTGGGGAATCCTGATGCCTCCTGGGATCCTCAGTTTTGTTTTTATTGTTTGGACACCAGTAGGAGCTCAAGTCATACAATACAAAAAAGTGCTTTTCTCTCCCTGGAATGGAGAACAGCTCTTGACACCTGCAGTGCGACTAACTGGCCAGTTTTGAGGGTTTCGGTTTCCTTTACAACCTGTTGGTAAAGTTAGTAAAACTGAAAAAGTTGGTTCTCTTCAGCTGTGGGTGTAGCTTAGTGATAAAGTGCTTGATAGCATGAGTGAGGTCTTGGGTTCAATACCCACACTGCCCAAGAGGAAAAAAAGAGTTGGTTCTCTTGACATGTGCATAAATAATAAAGAATTCCTCTCTTGTCAGCGATAGTTCCCTTTTACAATGGTCTGTTCACACCTTCTCTGTAACGCTGCCTCTCTCTTTCGTTGGCGGGTGGGAGCATGTAAGGCAGGGAGAAACACTTGGTGAGAAAGGAAGCCAGAGTCGGGGTTGGGCGATAGGTTGCCTTTTTATAATAACTCACTCTCACGAAAACAACTATTCATTCCACCAGACAATTATCAGTCTCTTCTGAGGGGTGATTCCCTCGGTGACCTCTCACCAAGCTCTACCTTTTAACGTCACACTGTCTCTCACATCATCAAACTAAGGACAGGCCCCCAACATATGAACCCTTGGGGGATACTCTCAATCTGTAACTAAATCCTAGGAAGAAACGATATACTTTGAAGATGGAGGAAGAGGCTACAAGCCAAGGAATACCAGAAGCTAGAAAAAGAAGGGAAACAGATTCTCCCCTAGGGCCTCCAGAAATCCATATAGAAAATGAATGAATACATTCAAATCTCAGCTCTGTCCTTGAATCTCTTCTTTGTGACTTTAACCTATTTGGCCCCTCAGTTTTAGTTCCACAAAACCTATTCCAGAAATTCTGACTTCTCTAAGAGAATGAGTGTGTGTTGTTTCAAGCTCCAAATTTGTGGTAATTCATTATAGCATTATACTCTAAACATTATCATCATGAACCAAAAAAAAGGCACCAAAACGAACAAACAAACCCTCCCCCAACAACAAACCCCTAATAGACCAGCATATTAGTCTATTTTCCATTTCTGCAACAAAATAACAGAGACTGGGTACTTTACAAAGAAAAGAAGTATACTTAGCTCACAGTTCCGGGGATTCAGAAGTGGTGGTCTCACCACTCTGCTCCGGTGAGAACCTTCTGGGTATATCACAATATGGCATCATGGTGGAAGTACATGCAAGAGGGGAAGATTGTATAGTAAGACATGAAACCTGAGGGATTCAGGGATCAGGTTTGCTTTTAAAAACCACCTACTTGGGCTGGGGATATAGCTCAGTTGGTAGAGTGCTTGCCTCGCAAGCACAAGGCCCTGGGTTCAACCCCCAGCACTGCAAAAAGAAAAAAACCAGCTACTTTTATAGAAACTAACCAGGGTCCTGTGAGAACCCCATTACTCCCTTCCCAGGCAATGCCCCATGACATCCACTAGGCCCCACCTTTTGAAGATTTCACCCCCTCAAAACTGCCACACTGAGGACCCAAACTCTAGCACATGAACATCTGGGGGACACACTCGAGCTGTATCAAAACTAACTCCAGAAGAAACACAAAATTTGCTTTTTTTTTTCTTTTTACTTCTTAATTTGAAACAAAATACACCTCTCCTAAAAGTCTTCAGATGATCTTTGAGAGCCTTCCAATGTTCAAGGAATAAACCATTCTTAAGGTATTTGAATAAATATAGAGTGTAAAACCAGAAATATTTAAAACTGAATCTATGAGGTTATATATGACTTCACTAACCTGAGTTGGAAAAATAGAGTGAGCACAGATTCTTATATGGCTAATAATATATTAGCCATCGATCCAAAATGTTAGTTCTAACATTAGTCATAAATCCAACACCACATGTCACTATGATCAAGGGAAGTCTCTTCCAGGAATTGGTGATGGTTAAACCCTTGAAATCTAAGCTGAACTTAAATCAACATACTAAAAGAAAAGAAAAATGTGATCATACTGAAGAAAACCTGATAAAATTAATTTGAAACATTAATTTTAATGTTTCTTACTAAGTTAAGACTCACGTATGAATGTAATAATGACTATTTATCAAATATCATCAGCAAAGTCAATCAATTATCCATCTAAGGGAGTAGGAGATAGCTTGGACCAGGATATGATTGACTAGAAGATTTGGGTTTTAAAATATTAATTTATTTTATTTTATTATACTTGTTTAATTTACTTTATTATACTTGTTTTATAGAGACAAAGTCTTGCTAGGTGACCCAGGTTGACCTCCAACTCTTGGGATCTAGTCATCCTTCTACTTCAGCCTCCCAAGTACCTAGGACTGCAGGCATGGACACCTAAACCCAGTTGACTCAATATTTTAATGAGGTGCAGACTTTCTGAATAAATTTGCAGGTATAATATAATGTCAATCAATGCCCCAATATTTTCCAAGTCAAAGAGCTTCCTTTTTTTTACAACTTTCCTTTTTCATTTATGAATGAATCCTTTCTTTCTTCACTGATTTCAGTGGTACTTCAACAAAAATTAGATTCTAATTAGAGGTCAGGCCTATCGATAAGATCTGCTTATTGAATGTGTATTATTCCTTTGTTTTAATCGTCTACTCTTGTGCTAATTGCACATTGTTTTAAAAACAATTTGTTGGCGTGGTGGGGCACACCTGTAATCCAAGTGACTTGGGAGGCTGAGTCAGGAGGATCGTGAGTTCAAAGCCAGCCTCAGCAACTTAGCGAGGCCCTAAGCAACTCAGTGAGACCCTGTCTCTAAATAAAATACAAAATAGGGCTGGGGATGTGGCTCAGTGGCTGGGTGTCCCTGAGTTCAATCCCTGATTTCAAAAAAACAAACAAACAAACAAACAAAAAACAATTTGTTAGCCAAAAGAGCTATTTCCCTCTTTATCACTTTCCTTTTTTGAATTTGTTCCCACTCCTACCTGTTTATACTCTCAAAATCTCTTAGAATCATTTTATTAAATTTTAAAAGGATATAATATATTGAAGTGGACTAAAACCCAATATATTAATTGGAAAGACTGGCTGTCCTCAAGAACATCATGTATTTCTAATTCAAGTCTTGTATAAAATTCATAAATAAATACCATGTATGTTTCTTCTTAAAATTATCTGTAGACGTTATTTTGGGTGTCTGCCTGTCTTGTGGCCTGACTCCACTCAGCTTTGATTCTTTCAATTCTAATGAAATGAAAATTTGAGAACACCAAACACAGAGACAGGTTACACAGTTTCACATGCATTTTATTTCCTCTGAAACGCAGCCCCCAGATGACATTCATAAGCTACAAGCAGGCAGGGATGAGGCTCAGCCGTAGAGCACTTGCCTAGCATTTGTGAGGCCCTGGCTTCCAGCCCCAGCACTGCAAGAAACCACACCAAACCAAAGCAACCAACCAACAACAAAAACAGAAAGGAAGGAGGGGAGGAAGGGAGGGAAAGAAAAGCTACAAGCATGGCTCTCAGCCCTCTGCAAGTAAAAACATTGAAGTGTTCCAAAAACTCCATTTCCATATTAACTTTACCTCCTGCCAAGAACTGGATTTTTCAGCTAATTTTTAATTGTTTGTTCCAGGAATTGGAAGAAGTTCTCTGGTTGTATTTAAACAATAACTTTCAGAATTTTGATTGATATTGACATATCAATACTAACTAAAGTCCACATTTAATTTGAATTTCCTTAATTCTTGCTTAAAGTCCTTTTTCTATTTTAAGATTTCCTCTAAGATACCACCTTGTGTTTTATTATTTTCTTTCTTTAGATTCCTTTTTGCTGTGACAATTTTCAAATGTTGTTGTTTTTGATGACCTTGAGCAATTGAGGAATATTGGTCATTTAGAAAAATTTTTAGTTGTATATGGGCACAATATCTTTATTTTATTTATTTATTTTAATGTGTTGCTAAGTATCAAGCCCAGTGCCTCACATGTGCTAGGCAAGTGCTCTGTTACTGAGCTACAACCCCAGTCCCCAATATGGGTCATTTTGTAGGTTGTTCCTTAATTGGGATTTGTCTCATTAGACTGGAGTTATGAATTTGAGGGAAGAAGACCGCAGAAGCAAAGTGCTATTTTCTTTACATCGTACCAAGAACTCTGTACTTGGTTGAACACTGTCCCCTACCCCCAGTTCATCTCTATCTGGAAACTCAGAATGTGACTTCATTTGGAAGTGGATCTTTTCAGATGTAATCACGTTAAGATGAGGTCATATGGATTAGGGTGAGCTCTTGATTCAATGACTGGTGTCCTGATGTGCAGAGTCAAATGCAGAAGGGACAGCATGTGATGTCAGAAGCAGCAATTGGAATTATGCTGCTGCAAAATAAGGAACTGCAAGAACTGCAGGCAACTACCAGCCGCCAGCAGAGAGTCATGGCTGCTGAGAAGGAGCCAACTCCACCAACTCCTTGATCTCAAATTTCCGGGCTCCAGAAGTGTTTGAGAATAAACTTCCGTTGTTTCAAGCACTAAGTCTGTGGTAATTTGTTGCAGCCCTAGGAAACTAAGCCTGGGACGTAGTATTAATATGATGCATCACTGTTGATATTAACTTTGATCATCTGGTTGAAGTTACATTTGTCAGTTTTCTCTGCTGTGAAGTCACTATTTACCCCCTCTCCATACCATACTCTTTGGAAGGAAGTCACTGTGTACAGCCCACATTTAAGGAGTGAGGGCCAGGAATTTTTATTTGTTGTGAAAGAGATTCCTTTCAAAAAGGTTTTCATATAAATGTTATTTCCAAAAAAATAAAAGGCTGCTAATATTTGTTTTTTTATAATATTTGTTGAAGAACTTGTAAGTAGTGATTTTATTAAACCCCTTTGTTAACATTGCTGTTGTCATTATTATTAATTTTGCCAGTGCTGAGGATTGAACCAAGGGCCTTGTGCATGCTAAGTAAGTGTGCTATCACTGAACTATATCCCCAACCTCCTTTATTAATTCTATTAGCTTTTTTTCCTCTATTGGGTTTCTTTGGATTGTCTGAAATTGTAAGTGCAAGTAATGCTTTTTGCCTCTTCTTTTGCTATATTATATATTACATTTATATACATATACATATATATATATATATTAAAATATGAAACCAGAATGACTTATTACATTGGTCAGAATTTCCTGAAGATGATTTGTGTTCATCAGCTTTCAACACTGTGATAAAACACCTGAGAAAAAACAATTTAAAAGAGGAAAGACTTATTTTGTCTTATGATTTCAGTCCATGCCTGGCTGGCTTCATTACTTTGGGCCTGAGGTGAGGCAGAACATCATGGTGGAAGGTCCTGGCAGAGCAAAGCCGTTCACCCCATGGTGGCCAGGAAGGAGAGAGAGAGAAAGAGAGAGCGAGTAGGGGGATGAGGGGGAGAGGAAAAGAAGGGCCCAGGAACAAGTTATTGTCTCCAAGAGCAAGTCCCCAAGGACCCATTCCTTTCAACTAGGTCCCACCCCCTACAGTTTGTAGTATCTCCCAATATGTCCATTCAGCTATGAATGCCTCAATGGATTAATCCATTGATGAAGTTAGAGCCCTAACAATCCAATCACTTCCCAAAAGCTCCACCTCTGCATGGGTGATCAAGCCTTCAACACATGACTCTTTGGGGCACGTTCCAGATCCAGACTCTGAGGCCATTAAACCACAGCAGTAGCTATTTTTCTGCAGAAGGCAGCAGGCAGCAGCAGAGACTTGTGCAGCCACGTGAAAGATGAAGGCTCAGGATCTTCTCAGCGAGGAGGAAGAGGAGCTGTTGAAATAGCTGGATGACCTGAAAGTAGAGTTGTCCCAGCTGCATATCCCCAAAGTGCTAGGCAGCCCTGAGTCCAAGCTCTCCAAGACCAGAGCAATCCACAAACACATTTCCTACATTCTCACCATCATTAACCAGACTCAGAAAGAAAACCAGGAGATTCCACAAGGGCAAGAAGTTCAAGCCCCAGGATCTGCACCAACAAGACGTGTGTCATGTGCCTCAGGGTCAACAAGCAGGAGGACCTGAACCGAGAAGCAGCTGTGGAGGTACCTGGTCAAGGTCCAAGCACACAACATTAATAAAATATGAAACCAGAAAAGCAAACAAAAACACAATAGCAGTGACCAAAGATCTAGTCTATATTCCAGAATTTTTGTCTATGGGGACCCTCATATCTTTTGAGAAACTTCTCTACTTCATGCAATTCTGGAGGGCCCTTATCATTTACAAAGAGCATCCAACCTTTTGGTGCAAAGTTCAGTGCATGGTCCAGTTGCGGCCAAACATAAGATCCTGTTTTCCTGGCCAGGGTGATTGTCACAGAAGTGGGTAAGAAGCCTAAGCAGGGTCAATTAAGCTTTCTCCAAGTTTTGTGTTTGCTACTTTGGAGCTAGAAGAGAAGCAGGAAGGGTCTTACTCTCTGGCCTACAGGATGGGCAAGATAGGAATGTGGGCACTTAAGGCCATCACCACCTGCAGAGAAGAGAAAAGCACCTGTCCAGGAAGAAAGAAACTAAGGAGAGAATCACAGTTGGTGTGGGGAGCAAGGGAGAGGGAGAGCGGTGGCAAAAGAGAAAATACTAATGATCTCGTTTTTAAATCCCTGAATCCACACTTTCTGGTTCCATGAGCCAAAATATTTCTGTTTTCCCAGCTTCTCTGCTTAAGTTGGATCACTTACAACAGAAGGGATTTTGCCCGTTAACAGAAATCATCCTTGATCTGGTAGCTAAGGTGTCTTAGGCAGTGATTGAGTGCCACACTGAGGGCATGTGGTACTGGCTCAGGTCCTCCACCTACATGATCCCAATCACTTCTCACAACTGGCGGGTACATAGAAGTGAGGAAACTGAAGCTCTGCGAGGCAAGTTGCCTATGTTTTCCTAGGAAGCCTCTCCTTCTCCTACCTCTGCCGGATGGATAAGCATCCCAGACCAGCAAACACCAACTGGAAAATGTAAACTTGTTGCTCTATCCTGATCGTTTCTAAGTTCTTTAATAGAACTGGTGGGAGAAAAAAAGTATGTAAAATCCAAATGGGAAACAATGTGCGCCGAGAGCAAATTGTACAGCAGACACCAAAAGCGCCCAATCCGGCCAACTGGCTGGCCGCCAGCCAGGTCAGAACTGGAGGAGTCTAGGTCCTTCCACTCTACCAATTTCAGAATCTGAAACCCCCAGGAGAGACGCAGGGCCGCAGCGAGTCCTAGTGTCCGAGACACTGGGATCTGCTCTCCCACCCCCTGGAGCGCTTTCCGTTAGTTTGACAGCTTTTCAAACTTCGATTCCCAAGTGCAGGATTTCACAGCCTTTCCAAGACTGGGGGCCTACGACCCGGGCGTTGGGGTGCAAGGAGCGGGTCCAAGGTCGCAGACTAGCGGGCGGCGCACTTAGTCCGGCCCTGGGAGGGCTGGGGGCGGTGGTCAAGGGCGGGGACTGGCGTGGGGGCGGGCCCAGTGCGGTCGTGCTGCCCGCGGCCGCTCTCCCCGGCAGCACCGCGCCAGGCACATGGAAGCTCAGTTGGAGCCGGTGCCCGGGCCGGTGGGCCCGGAGACCACCTCTGATGGCCGCGGGCTGCGTTGCCTGCTGTTTTCCGACTTTCGAGAGGAACTGCGGGAGCTCCTGATCCTGGCGGGCCCCGCGGTGAGTCAGGTGGCCCCAGTTGCAGGCTAGTCCAGGCAGGTTGGGGACCCCGTGACCAGTGTTGCTGTGTATGACAAGGAGGAGGTGGGGACCGAGCGACCTTACCACAGGCGGGAGAGCGGGTGGGCCCCAGCTCGCTAGGGTGCGGAGAGCCGGGAGGGCGCCTGTGCGCCTCCGCGCGCTTCCGGGCTGCGGGCTGCTCTGCGCTGCCCCGCTAGACAGACGCGCCCGGCACAGCGGGCACCGCTGGCCCCTGGGCGAGCTGCAGGCACGGCGAAGCCAGGGCTTCCGTCTCCATCGTTAATACCTACTGGGGAGCGGGAACCTGCGCCCCTAAGGAAACTGCCCACTCTTGTCGCCGCACACACACTGGGTGCCTTATGTGGGCGCGGATTTTAGAGAACTAAGCAAAAGTTACTAGAGCTTCAAAGCACCCCAATACTTGGCTTTTCTTTGCAAACTAGCGGCAAAGTCCGGTAGTTCAGGTATTCAAACAATTATCCTGAGGCACGGAGGAGGCAGGCAAATTGTCTCCTCTTGGATTTAGGCTTCCGAAAGTATTTGGAATTCAGAATCACCCTCTGCAGAGGCATCCCGCACCAGCTTCCCCTCTCCACTAGTAATTGTGTTAAAAAAAAGTTTTTAACGTGATTCTGTTTAAAGTTGAAGTGTTCTTATCTGTGGTTTTTTTGTTGTTGTTTGGGTTTTGTTTTGTGTTTTGCTTAGGCCTCTTTCTGCCTTGCCTTTTAAAAGCAATGTACGCTTTAAAAAAAAAAATCCATAAGAACCACAAAACATATAATCCCGTTCATGTTCTCCTGCCATTGCTGGTGTTTTTCAAGCCCCCGGTGCCGGTCGTGGAGTAGGATGGCTCCTTCACTAGACCAGAAGCTGTCAGTGTTTAAAGTGAATATACTCTTGGTTAGGGCTCAGACGCTCTGCACCTGCGCTGGCTAAAGTGGAAAGTTGGGGCTCCAGTAATGGTGACTCCCGTTGTTTGTGGGATAGAGTGATAGTATCGTGGTGTGCAGGCAGCAAGAGCAATGCGGAGGATGAAGCTATGAAATGAAAATCCACCCAGTTTAGGAGGTTGTGGTAGATTGGAAAGAACTCCTAGTTTGGAATCTCCAGACCTGGGGTTCAGTTCCTTGTTTAGTTGCTGGAATTAATGATCCAGGCTACCCCGCCCCTGGAAGGCCAGTATTTGAGAGCTGAGCGTTGGTAGAAAGGATTCAGGCTTACTCTATTTTCTTGGAAAGATAGAGGGGCTATCCCCTCTAAGATCCATCTAGGGAGTCTCAGAGGCACAAAGGTCTTTCATAGGGAGGAGAAAGGAGAAGCAGGGCAGAAAGGCTTGGTGCTGAACAGGGTTATGTTCGTCCCTGTATTCTTTTTTCTTTTCTGGAACATTGCAGTAGATTTCCAATCCTGGAGCCAGTGAGCTCCTGCCCTTCTTGTCCTTTTGAATTTACATGCTCCGTGTTAGTTGATGCATAGATTTAAACAGAAGGAGTGCTACAAAGGTCATCAGATGTTCTGGGTTCTATACAACTAAAGAAAGATTCAGTGGGCATGGCGGTGCAGGCCTGCAATTGGAGGGCCTGAGGCAGGAGGATTGCAAGTTTGAGGCCGACCTGGGCAATTTAGCATGACTGTCTCAAAATAAAAAATGAAGGGATATAGCCTGATAGTAGAGCGCCCCTGGCTTCAATTCCAGGTGCTGCAAAGGAAAAAAAAGATTTTAGCGGTTAACATCTTAAAGATTTAGGCGGGCTTTCTCATCTGTGAAAGGATTAGGGAGGTCTGGAAGGGCAGAGAGAGGAGGAAATAAGGGCAGCTTCAAAGAGGGGCCCTGTCACACATGCTTCGATCTCCCAAAGTATGTTAGAAACAGATTTGTGAACTTGAGTGTCTCTAGTCGCCAATTATCCATCCATAAAATAAGGATGATAATCTGTGTTTTGACTCAACACTCCAACAGAGTTGCTGTGAGAAAGGACTTTGTAAGGCCATTATTGCTCTAATAATACAAGCTTTCTGAGACCCAGCTCCTTCCAGTAACTCGATCCTGTTACTAGCAGCCTAGGCCAGGGACCCTGCCTGAATGCCAGCTGGTGGGATAGGGCCACCCACCTGCGTAAGAAATAGGCACAAGATGGAAAAACGAAAAGTGAACTTTGTGCAGTTTGATCAAATTGGGGAGAAGCAGGTAGATTCCTTCTCCCTTTTAGTCCCTTAGAAGCCCTTAAAATTTATAGAAACCAAAGCTAGGTGATATACATATATAGAATTAGTTGGCTTGAAAAGGGGGCAAAATGGGAGGAAATATGCAGATTTAAGTAGCCTGTGCTAGACAAGCCAGGGCAGGGGGCAGTCTCCACCTTCAGCTTCCTTGGTGCCCTGGTTAGGCCATGGAGAAGCAGCCCCTCAGCTTCCATTCTCAGCGTGAAGAAGGTAAACTCAATTCTTGAGGATGTCCCCCAAATTCAATCTGTTTCAATGCCCTTGATTTAGGGACCTCATTGGGTCTTCAGAGATGAGCACTAGACTGATATGGAGGGGCTTCCCCTTTCTGTTTGTGTGTGCATATGCACCTATACATGTGTATGATTGTGTTTATTGTAAATACAATACATACACATTGCAGAAAAAAAAAAAAAGAGAAGAAAACCAAGACCAACAGAAGAAAAAACTCTAAGATCACACTGCCAAGAGATACTTTGGGATTTTTTTCCTCTAGTCTTTTGTGTACATGCCCATGACTGCTTTGCACAAATGAGATTGGAGACTTCCAGCATCAGTTTAGTCTCTTGTGAATTGTACATGGAGCCCCTCTTCACCTCTCTCCATCTCTATTCACATCTGCTATAAGTTTCCTATTTTCCAAGGGGCAGGGGTTAGGAGATCAAAACCTTTTCCCCCTGTGGTCAATCTCCAACACTCTCTTCTCCAAGACTCCAGCATAAAATAGGTAGCATTGCCATTTTTGTGTGTTTCCTGTTTCTCATTCACCATCTCCCAGACCTCTCATGTTTCCTGACCCTCGAGAGCATTAGGATTTATTAAGATATTCTCCTATTGGGCTTTAAATGAAGACTTTGAAGACAAATAATCCAGAAGGCAAAGGAGAGAGTGTGAGATGAACAGGTTCACCCCTCAAAAGATGCTCTTTATTTTGTCCTGATGAAAACTTTGGGAATGCGGGTATTTGCCAGGGATGGAACATGGTAGTATGCCTCAAGCATTTCAACTGTCCTTTCTCTTTGTGATTAGCATCTTCCAACCAAGATGAGTTGTTAGAGTCCTCAAAAATAACCCCAAAGATGGATTCTCTGTGGGCATGGGCTGTGATGTAAGAGAGGCAGGATTACCTAGGCTCAGACTCCTGGGAAAGAGCTCTGGAACCTTCTCGGGCTTCAGGGCAGAAGATACAGGGATAGCTGGGGCAGAGGGGTGACATCAGGGGCTTGACAGGGAGTCAAGACCGGACAGGAGTCAAACAAATGCGGGCTGAAATTTTGAATTGTCATGGGGGTATAGAGAAATACTTGATAGACACTTAGTGACATATGTCAGATGAAGCAGGGGAAGGTTGCAAGAGACAGGAAACAATCTAGACCAAAGGAGAGGGAAACGTGGAAGGGCAGTATGGTTCCTCTTCCAGACAGGTAAAAGGATGAGTGAAGGGACGTGACGAAATATTCAGTGATGGTGGAAGCTAAACAGAGGAAACCGCAGAGGAGTCCAGGACCTCCCTTCTCTCCTTCCCAGTTCCCCTTCCAACCCATCCTTCTCAAGCCTTTTGTTTCAGCCCTCTAAATGTCTCTCAGAGAGATCTACTTCTTCACATTCCCACTCTCTCAGTGAACCTCTATAGTTCCAAGCAGTCTTTCTAGCTCATGGTGCCCCAAATGCTCCACATGGAGCCACTTAAGTGCCTTTCAAATGCATATCTGTGCTTTTAGTCCCAGCTCAAAACCCTGAAATTAGTCCTATAAGTTCTTCTGTGCTCTGATCCCTGTTGAACCCTCCTGCCTAATCTTGTTTCACTATCTTCCATTGCCCTCCTCCTGGGAAGCCTTTGCCCTTCTCCTGATATCTATCCTCTGTCCCTCTGCCTAAAATAATTCATCATTCAAAATTTTAACTCATTGCCTCCAGGGACCTTCCCTGATTACTTGCTGTGCCCCAAAAGTTCACTGCACAAATGCACTTAGCTGAGTTACTGCATCTTCAACATCTTTTCCTTCTCTACCATGGGTTCCATTGGGTAGGGATGAAGCAATGGTGTTTGGTAAACTCACACCCATACCCCCAATAAATGGGATGCACTTTGAATTCCAAAGTCACTGTCCTGAAAAGACATTCCAAGTTTGGTCAGGTGACTTTGGACTGGAGCTTCCTCATATGTATAAGCAGGGAGCTGTCTGGGTGACCTCTCAGGTTCTTTCCTGTGCTGACCTTTTGCTGCTAAAAGTGGACTTTCAGGCCCCCTGGGTAGGGGTAAGAGAGGCCCTTCTGGAGCACTTGTACAGTCCACTGAACAGGTTTATGCCTGTTCCTTTTCCAGGCAGCAGATCCTGGAAAGGATCCTTCTCAAGCTGCCAAGCAGCAAGAATCTTTATCTTGTTACCAGGTTGTACCTTATTGCCTGGCCAGAAAAATGAGCAGCATCGTTGGATAAGAAGAAGGGTCAGAAGTATGCCATTCTGGCAGTTTTGGTGGATCTGGGCTGGAGATTGGGCCCAGGACCTGGAACATGCTAAGCACAAGCTCTCCCGCTGAGCTACACACCCTCAGCCCCTACTCTTAACAATATCTATTGTCCATTTGGCTCCATCTGAGCCAATACCAGTTCAGTTCACTGTTTTTCAGGCAGCAGCCATTGAAATATCTAAGGTTAACAGACCTTTGTCCAGGATTGGTGAATTCCCTGGCAAAGTGAAATGCCTTTTGATGGTACAGTTCCAAGAGTCTGGAGCATTCTCAAAAGTGTGATCCTTTGAGCACCTGTGTATGGGCTATGTATGGGTTAGGGTAGAGGATATGTTCAAATGCAGATTCCTCAGCCCCATGTACCTCCTACATCAGTCTCTCAATATGGGCCAGAGCATAAGCATTTGTAGCACCCCACTCCCTGTGATGACCTTTGTGTATACAAACCACATTCTATGACTAGGAGTCACCCAAAGGGTTTGCAACCAGAATCTGAGTAGTAGTTAGAAAATCTAAATTCCAGAACTCTGTCCCTCCTGGGACTGAGGCTTAGGATGGGTTGGCTCTGTTTGGCTGCCTGACCTGGGCAATGAGAACAGGGTTATTACCATAACCCCAGCAAAACTGCAGCGGCCTTCATGATAAAACAGTTTTAGCTGGCATTGACATTGAAGGTGTGTCTCACTGGATTGGTTGAACTCAGGTCCACTTTCTTGGACTTTGGTATAAGAGACATCTGAACTATTCCCACCCTTGGACTGGGCTCTCACCCTAAGAAAATGCCTCATCCCCACCCAGCTGAAAAAGATGTTCAGAGCAGTATGGTTTATAATAGCAAACTCTCGGCTATACTCCAGAGACCTGTTGATGGGAGAGAATGAGCATTTTTCACATGAGGTGATGAAAAATAGCCTGTAAAGAGTCAGGGAATTGTGAAGTAGAAACATGAGGTTCTTTGGGAAAGGAGAAAGCAACACTTTCTATGAACACTGTGATTTCTGTGCACAAAGGCCTCATGGACGGCATCTGAAAAGATTGGGAAATGATGCTGGGTTTACATATTCAAAGGACCTATGATCTTTGAAGTTATATGAATTCACAATTTAAAGAGCCACAAAGCACCTCTGATTGAAAACCACAGAGAACATCTGTAAGGGAAAGGACAACACCTAAATCATATCACTATGTCCTGGCATAAGCCTATGGTAGTCCGTGGCTCAAGCTTTAGATCCTACAGAATCCCATTATTCATGTCTATTTATTTTTGTGTGTGTATGTGTGGTACTGGGAATTGAACTTAGGACCTCATGTATGCTAGGCAAGCCCCCTACTACTGAGCCACACCCCTGGCTCTCAACCTTTTTTATTCCCATCTCCATCCTTCCATTTCCATTTCCCTCCTGTCATATTTTGGCTTACTTGTGCAATATCAAAGATTTCTTTCTGCTCAGTAGGAAAAGGCCCTGTTGGAAATTAAATTCATATTTGATTTCTGTGATAGTGAGATAGGGTCTGGGTTTGGGAGATGGTGCAAGAAAGATGTCCCTAAGCCGTGGGCGCGCGCACACACACACACACACACACACACATACACACACTCGAAGTTAGAAGCTGGCCATTCATATTTTGAAGGTCTGGTCAATCACTGGAGTTGGAAATGGTCTCTCTAAGATGTGGTTTCTAGGGATGAAAGGAAAGAGAGTAGTTATCCTATTAAAGCTCAGGACTTGATCTGGTACTAATACAGCAATTTGGGGTTGGCTATAGGGCTGGCAGATGGTCTATGCACAGGTTTAGTGGAGACCAGCAATAGGAGCTATGTCACTGGAAGTCCTTAAAAGGCTATAAGAGAGAGCATTGGGGCTGAACCAACAGTGTCACCATCCCGGGGCATCAATATGTGGAAAGCTTTTGTGGGGCAGGCAAGCAAATCCTTAGGTGTCTGTTCTCTTCTTCTAGGGAGTGGGTTCAAATGAACCTCCCTCTTGGACAACATAAGCCTTCCTGAGGGATGAGATACTGGTCTGCCTGGGTCTTGCAGGAACTGGTTTTAAATTAACCTCAAGAAATAAGTGACCAATTGTGCAGCCAAACCATTGTGGAGCAATTTATAGCAGTCACTGGAATTTTGAGGAAGAATAGCTTAATTGTCCAAAAGCTGAATTTGCCCTCATATCTGAGCCCTATAGAATTACAAAATTATAGATAGCTGGGCACACAGCTTGTGCCTATGATCCCAAAGACTCAGGAGGCTAAAACAGGAGAATTTCAAGTTTGAGGCCAGCCTCAGGAAATTAGTGGGGCTCTAAGCAGCTTGGCAAGACCCTGTCTCAACATAAAAATGAAAAACTCAGAGAGAGAGAGAGAGAGAGAGAGAGAGAGAGAGAGAGAGAGAGAAAGAGACTGACTCTCCCCTGCTGGCTGTGGAATGTCTTGCTGACTGGAGTGAGTTCTTGCCATTGAAAGCTATATTCTCTTCAGGAGAATTCTCATTTAGGAATCTGGAATAACAAGGGGGCAAAGAGGTTATCCAAGAAGGCAACCTCTGAAAACTTCTGAAGAAATTTAATGTGATCTATGCATGAGAAACTGAAGTGAAAAATAACACCAAAAAGACTGGGGTATTCTTAAAAATGTGATTCTGGAGGGATGGAAAGAGAATAAGAGAATGAGAATGACCTATTGGTACAGGGGTGCTGTCAGATAGGAGGTATAACTTCTAATGTTTTATAGCACATTAGGATAACTATAGTTGACAACAATTAATTGTATATTTCAAAATAATTAGTATAGAGGATTTTGAATGTTCCCAACACAAAGAAATGATAAATGTTGAAGGTGATGGGTGCACCACTTACCCTGATTTAATCATTCCATAGTATATACTGTATTGAAATATCATTCTGTACCCCATAATTATGCACGATTATTATGTGTCCATTAAAAAATTTTTTTTCTGGTACTAGGAATTGAACCCAGGGTCACTGTACCACTGAGCTATATCCCCAGCACTTTTTATTCTTTATTTTGTGAAAGGATCTTGCTGAGTTACCCAGGCTGACCTCATACTTGGAAGCCTCCTGCCTCTGCCTCCTGAGTAACTGGTATTATAGGCATGCACAAGCAAGTTTGGCTTCAATTAACATTTTTTAAAAATTAAAAAAAATTTAAATGGGCTTTTGACTCAGTGATTGCAAATAAACATTTTGCTACTTTTAAAAGCCCTCAGAAATCATACATTGGCCTATGCAAGCTGGCATTGGTTCTCTAAAAGTTGGATGCCTTTACTTCCCACTGGAGCTGGTTGGGGGAGGACACCAAGCCACCTTGGACTGTGATCACTGGCACTCATCTCTCCGCCTCTTCCCTTCCCTTCCCAGTTCTTGGCACAGCTGATGATGTTCCTGATCAGTTTCATAAGCTCTGTGTTCTGCGGCCATCTGGGCAAGCTGGAACTGGATGCAGTCACACTTGCAATTGCAGTATGTACAAGACTTTCTAGCAGAGGTTTATGAAAACCCTCAATATTCACTTTCTCCTGCTGCTATAACAAATGACCACTTTTTAAGCATCATGTCAGTCCTGAAGTTTCAGATTTTAGAGTATTGCAGATTTGTGGATTTCTGGATTAGGGGTGCTCAACTAACAGTTCTGAGCAAGTCACTTACCCAAAATTGCTGCGGTGCCCCATTTCATTCCCTTAAGAAGGGTTCATGACCCCCTGAAGTTAGAGAGCAAAATGTTCAATACTAAATAACAAAACACTCTGACCTCTGTTTTTCATTCCTTTCTGATCTTGTGTGTGTGAGCTTTAATCTAGCTCAATAGATTTGACCGGGGTTCCAGGCAATTAACAAGGTGATTAGATTGGCTTGTTAATACTGAAAGAGGAGCTTGGATGGTTCTGATCAGCAGGATAGAGAATTTACCTTTATTTCCTCCTTTAACAATATCTGGCCTTATCCTTGGTTTATTTCCAGGTTATCAATGTCACTGGCATTTCGGTGGGACACGGTTTATCTTCTGCATGTGACACTCTCATCTCCCAGGTAAATGGAGGTGGTCACCTCTTCTCTTAAGTATAGATGGAAGAACCCCATCAGCAAGCAGAATCATGTGTGCACACAGATAAGAAAATCTAAACAGTAGACACTTTTGGCATTACCAGTCATTGACTCCAGTTCTCCTTGCCTGCTCTCTTGGAAATGTGGCTGGTTTTCTTTCAGCATTGTGAACTAGTGTTCATCTGTATGAGCGCCTTCTACTACGTTTTGACCAAACAGTGAACATTTTGCAAAAGTGCCCCCTATCACTCACATGTTTGAGTTTGGTATGGTCCTATAGTTTTCAAACCTGGATCTGCAACAGAATAGCCTCAAGGGTTTGTCAAAACACAGGTTGCTGAGCCTTATCCAGGGGTGCAGGTAAATATTTACATCCTCTTTGAGAGGAGAGGGAGGAGGTAGAGGGAAATATTCTAACTCGTATATAGATATTTTTAACTTATTGTGCTATTATATCCCAATAAACCCATCATTAAGTTGGAAACACTTTAAGTTGTAAATGCATGAACCATGCTAACCTGCCAAATATCCTAACTTAGCAACATAACACACTGTATTCAGTTGTTTCCCCTCATGATTGTGGGGATAACTGGGAGCTGTGGCTCGCTGCCACTACCCAGCACCAAGAGAGAGGATCGTACTTCATATTACAAGCCTGGGGAAGGATCCAAAATCAAAATTCAAACTTTGGGTTCCACTGACTGACTCCATATCCCTTTTATACCACCTTAAAGTTGAAAAACTAAATCGATCCCTTCCTAAGTTGAGGACCATGTGTGTTTGTGTGAACATTCCCTCTGCCTCATCTGAAGCTGCCCTAGAGATGTCACTGAACATGAAACTGGAAGAGATGCACACAATTTGGCTTCTGTAAGTCAGTAGGAGCTGGCTCCTCACACCACTGGCTGTAACCCCAGAGTTTCCACTTTAGTAGCTCTGGAATGGAGCCCAAGAATTTGCATTTTTAACAAGTTTCCCGGTTATGCAACTCTGCACATTGGAATCACATGGGGAGCTTTTAAACATTATTGCTGTTTGGGTCCTAGGATCAGTTTAATCTAGAGAATCTTTAGTGGGATCCTGTCATCAGTTTAATAAATATTCCCAGATGGTTCTTATGGGCAGTGACATTCTAAAACCACCCATCTGTCTCACCCGGGGCACTTCCTCCCTAAAGAATATAGCAGAATCTCTACCAGCATGTTTCTTTATGAGGTATGATGGGAGGCTTTTGGGGGACAACAAAAATGTGCTATTTCTGTGCTAATGGGTTTGTTTTGGATGTTCACATCCCAGACATATGGGAGCCAGAACTTGAAGCATGTGGGGGTCATCTTACAGAGGGGCATGTTCATTCTGCTCATCTCCTGCTTTCCTTGCTGGGCACTCTTCCTCAACACTCAGCACATCCTGCTGCTCTTCAGGCAGGACCCAGATGTGTCCAGGTAAGATGAGACATGTCATGGTGGAATGGGCATCCTTCCCAGACTGAGCCTGGCTGGGCTCAGCCCCTGGGAATTACAAAGGGGTGGGACAAGGCTGAATATCAAGATGAGCATGGAGCCCTCCTTGGTCAACCCCTCCCACACCCTAGTTCCTTCCACACCTGGCTTCTGAGATCTGGACCCCTTCTCTCCTGATGACTTCCAGGGTGAAGAGTTTTGAGTGGAATTCACTTTACAAACATCCTCCATGAGACATGGTAGCCAATGGTCTGTGATGCCTGACTGAAGGTGGTATTAAAATCACCTGGGTGCTTTAAACCCCACCCCAGGCATCTGGTCCCCAGCCCCAGGACTCTAAATTGGTCCAGGGTGAAGTTTGGGCACCAGTAGCTTTCAAAGCTTCCCAGGTGATTCCACTGAGCTGCCATGTTTGAGACCCACGGGATTAACTGATTACAGCCTTTAAAAAACCTTGCCCTAAACCAATGGCTCTGAACCAAGGAGGCATTTGGCAAGATCTGGAGACATTCCTGGGTGTCACAACAGGTAATAGGGGTTGCTACCAGTTGAAACCAGGAAGGCGGAGAAACACCCTGGAATGCTCAGGGCAGTCTCCCACGGCAGAGAGTGGTCCAGTCACACTGTGGGCTTGAAAAACCCCATCGTGTTAGTAATTTTGTTGTTGTTGCTGCTATGATCAAAATATCCGACAAAAAAAATTAGAGGAGGAAAGGTTTATTTTGGCTCACCGATTCAGAGGTTTAGTCCATGGTAGGCCAGCTCCAGCGCTCTGGGCCCAAGCTGAGGCAGAACATCATGGCAGAAAGGCGTGGTAGAGAAAAGCTGCTCAGATTATGGTGGCTGGGAAGTAGAAGGAGGAGCCAGGTGGACCAGATATAATCCCCAAGGGCATACCACCAGAGATTTATTTCCTCTAGCCATGTCCTGCTTGTCTACAGTTGCCACCCAGTATAGTAGTTCTTTCAAATTATTAACCCATCAAATGAATGGATCCACCATTTGACCCAGTTATCCCACTCCTTGGCCTATACCCAAAGGACTTAAAATCAGATTACTACAGTGATGCAGCCACATCAATGTTCATAGCTGCTCAATTCACAATAGCTAAATTGTGGAACCAACCTAGATGCCCTTCAATAAATGAATGGCTAAAGAAACTGTGGTATATATACACAATGGAATATTACTCAGCCATAAAGAAGAATAAAATTATGGCATTTGTAGGTAAATGGATGATGTTGGAGACTGTTATGCTAAGTGAGATGAGCCAATCCCCCAAATCCAAAGGCCGAATGGTCTCTCTGATAAATGAATGATGATGCATAATGTGGGGGGGAAGGGTGGCAAGAAGGGAGGAAGGATAGATAGCATAGAGGGAAGGGAGGGGTGGGGTCGGGGTGGGGGGGTAAAAATAATAACAGAAATTGTGACAGATACCATTGCCCTGTGTACATGCATGAACGCACAGATGGTGTGACTCTAGTTTGTGTACAACCAGAGAAACAATAGCTGTACTCCATTTGTGCTCAATGAATCAATAAGCAAATAAAAAAAAAAAAAATAAATAAATAAATAAATAAATAAATAAATAAAATGAATGAATCTACTGATTAGGTTGTAGCTCTCATAATCTAGACATTTCACCTCTGAAACAACAACACAGGAGCTTTTGGGGGACAGCTAACACCCAAACCCTAACACACCTATCCTAGACTTAGACTTGAAAGAAGCAAGAAAGGTAATTTGGGTTATAAGATGAAAAGCTCTATGTATAAATTTTCCCATTTGCTCCAGTGGTTTAAGTCCTTGTATTTAAAAAGAATGCAAAAAGTAGCTTGAGTGATTCTGTTCTGCCTTTCCTGAAATAC
Organism: Glaucomys volans; assembly: GCA_020662805.1. Classification (NCBI taxonomy): domain Eukaryota; kingdom Metazoa; phylum Chordata; class Mammalia; order Rodentia; family Sciuridae; genus Glaucomys; species Glaucomys volans. The sequence goes on from JAJEJO010046757.1 coordinate 131,889, forward strand.
AGGTCTCTATCATTGTATTTTGTTTTTCATTATATAGGCTTACCCAGACCTATGTGATGATCTTCATTCCAGCTCTTCCTGTAAGTTTTCAAGGGTTCAAAGGCCCCATTCTTGGGGTCCACAGGTGAACAGTAGCTGGGACATCCGTGAGCCCCATGTGTTGGCTCAGTCTCCTGTGATTCTCATCTGTGACATAGGCTCCTTCGCAGAAGTGTGCTTTTAATCACACCCCTTAAGGACACAACCAATGTTAATTGCATCTCAAAGAAACACCAGGGTGTGGGGGTGTGAGGGGGGTGTTGAGGGGGAGAGACTCCATTCCAGAGGCCACCTTCTTGAATTCCTATAGTCGCCAGGTCCCCTGGGGTCAAAAAGAGAAAAATTCAGACTTTTCTTCTCCCTCTAGGGGCCTTACCCATCTCATAACCTCTGAGAGCATCACTTTGACTTTTAGACTTTAGGGTCTCCTGAATGTGATCACACAGAACTCTAAGTGGGTGTTAATGTTTGACACCCATTTGTCTGTGGTCAATGAACAGTCAAGGCTGAGGTTATTCAGTTGGAGGGTGTAGATGGATTCATTTGCTGGGGTTGTCACAACATAATACCACAGACTAGGAGACTTAACCAACAGAAATCTATTTTCTCAGTCTGGAAGCTGCAAGTCCAAGGTCAAGGCATCGGTAGGATTGATGTCCTCTGTGACCTCTCTCCTAGACTTGTAGATGGCCCCCCTTGGCTGCCAAGTCTCTTGATCATCCTCTGTGTAAAAATTCCCCAGTGCCTTCTTCTAAGGTCACTGATCCTATTGGATTAGGGTCCCACTCTTATGCCCTCATTTGATTAAATCATCTCTTTAAATACCTCCAAATACAGTCACATGGGGCATAGGGCTTCACTGTGAATTTGGGAGACACAGTTCAGCCTGTATAAATATCTATTTGCCCTCATAACTGACTTTGTGCTCTTTAGTTTATCCTGCTTTCATTTTATATTTTATTTTACTTTTTGTTTTTTTGCAGGGGGGTGGTGTTGCTAAGGATTGAACCAGGACCTGAAATGTTAGGCAAATGCTCTACCACTGAGGTGCACCCCAAGTGGTAGCCTAAAATCTTTAAAATGTGATATTTTTTCATTGTTCCACCAAGTGAGATGAAAGCCTGGTCTACAAGGAGCAGCCCTCCAAGTTACATCCCAACATCCCCAGAAAATATTTGCCATGCACCAAAGAATCTGCATTTCCCTCTTTTAAATGTATTTTATTTATTTATTTTTAATGTGGTGCTGAGAATTGAACCCAGTGCCTCACACGTGCTAGGCAAATGCTCTACCACTGAGCCACAACCCCAGCCCTGCATTTCTTTTGCCAGATTGAGTTTTGCTTGAATAATGTTAATCCATAAAAGAGATGTGTGAAGCTCCTTGGCCACAGACGTCCTCTCCTGCCCCTGTGCTTAGAGGGAGCCTCAGTGGATCCATGTGGGAGCAGAGAGCAGCCAGGTCTTGTGATGGCACAAGCCAGCCATGGCTGCCAGCTCACTGGTGTGTGGCCGGATCACATTAACTCTCACCTCTTGTTGTTTTGCAGGCATCCTTTCTTTACATATTACAAGTTAAGTACTTGCTTAACCAGGTAATGTGGAGTGTTCTTTTCCTTTGGGACGCTAATGGGATTGGGCCCTGTGAATACTCAGGGGCACCAGGGTGGAGGACGTTTTCTTGGTTGTGCACACAAGACTTTGATGTGGAAAGGGGGGCTAAGTGATATCAAGGAAAGAAAACATTGTTTCTGGCTCTGGAAAATTCACATCCAGTTCCCACTTGGAAATATTGTCATTGGCAGATTAGGATTGGACCCTCTGTGTTCTTTGGCTCTACATTTTAAACTGGCTCCCTGGAAGGAAGGGAGCAGGCTTGTCTGCTCCCTGGAGAGAAGTTGGGATCAGAATGGCCTGTCTGGCTCCAGCCAGCTTCTCTACTTGTTCCGTCTCAAAGCCCTCAGTTTCCCCAGTGGAGACATAAAAGCTTCAATTGTAAAGACACCTAATACTAGTTAGGACTTTTCATGTGTGGCTAACAGCAGTGACCAAAGGTCCCAGAATGGTTGCCTGACTTGGTAGGTATGGATTCGTGATGCCAGTGTTTGATGGACAACCACGGACTTCCTTCTAGAACAATCCAGGTAAATGAGAGACTGGGTTGTAGACTCCCCATCATACGGGCAGGCAGGCTTTCTAGCATATGGAACACAAAGGATGAGGAAAGGGGGAAGGAGAAAGTTGCCTACCTTCTTAATGACATCAATTTAACCTTACCCTATTAACAAAAAATATTTCCAATTTTATTAGGGTTAGGATTATATACTCAAACTAGGCAAGTGCTCTACTACTGAGTTCCATCCCCAACCCAGAAGTCAGCATTTCTGGTTTGTCTCTGGGTTGCCTCTTTTTTCTCTAGAAACTTGTGTGAACCTGGCTGTCAGTCTCTTAGCAACTTGGTGTCCTTAACCTCAGCCCCTAATTTGAGCAAGTAAGGACAGTGGGTATGAAAACTCCGCTTTTCAGAAACATGTGGGGTCTAGAAGTAGGAGCCCCGAGCTGAGGAGGTTCAGGAGGTATGAACTGAGTTATGGTGGGCATGTATGGTTTCTAGGAGAAAGCAGGGGGAAGGGCACCCCAGACAGTGGGTGATGGCATTAGAAGGGTAGGCTGGGGGACACAGTGGGTGATGGCATTAGAAGGGTAGGCTGGGGGACACAGTGGGTGATGGCTTTAGAAGGGTAGGCTGGGGGACACAGCGGGTGATGGCATTAGAAGGGTAGGCTGGCCCAGGGTCTATTGGAGCAGAGCCTTATGTTCTCTGCCAAGGGCTTTAGATTGTAGGAAACAAGCTAACAGGCAGAGCAGGGATGAGGTAGTTATGGAGGTGATGGGATGATGAAGGTTCATGAGGAGGAAAGAATTGCCTTGTGGGGGCAGCAGGAAATGTGATCATGGGGTGAGCTCAGTAGAATGAGAGGGCCGGTGGGCTGGAGGGACCATGAGAGAGGAGGGAGCGGCACTTGACCCCAAAGTTTCTCTCTCAGGGGCACTTGCTAGTGAGAAGCCTGGTCAATAGTTGAGTATAGAACAAAATGAAGCAACTGACTATTATGGAGAAATTTCATAATCTGCAAGAGGGTATAGGGGAGGAAGAGAGCAGAGGAAAATCCTTAAACGTTCAGGTCCAGTGACTCCCTGGGCCTCCTGAGACCTTCCCTGAGGGAGCTACCTCCTTGCATGTTTCCAATTTGTATGTTTGTGCACATGACTTCTGCATCTGTCTCTGACCTCCAGGTGATATCTCCAGTTGTCTTTGGAAAACCCATCCATTTAGCATACATGACCTCTTCATCCTGCCCCACAGGCCTACTCCTCCCCTGCCTGGATCCCATCTCAATCAATGACCTGCAGCACTTTCTCTCCTTGTAACCTGTCTTTCATTGGCCCTGTCACACTGTGACTTCATCTTTTCCTTCCTCCTGCATCTGTCTGATCAGTCACCTGGTCCTGTAGGTGTTACCTACATGCATGAAGCCTTGGGTTCAGTCCCTAGCACTGGGGGGACTGAACTCAGGGCTCCTTCCCTTTCTCTATGGCACCACCTAATTCATTTTTTTGCCATTTGTCCTCTGTCATTTCTGTAGAATCTAAGTCTTCCTACTGCAATCTCTCTCTGTCCATCCAACACCACATTGCTGATTTTACCTTCAGACTCAAGTGTAAATCTGATCAGAGGCTCCCTGGCTAAAACTAACCAGGGGCTTCTGGTGCATAAGTGGTCCATGTAAGTGGTTGTGGAAGACTCTTGTCCTGGCCCCTTCAGCCTGAGTCATCAGAAATGAACCCGTGGTCCTGTTAGGTTTATCCAACCACTGTATTGAGAGAAAAATCAGAGGAGTCATGGGGAGTCTCAGCAGATGAAGAAGAGTTAGAAGACGTGTTTGAAGGAGACTGGGGCTCAAATTTAAATAAAGCTGTGATTTGTAGGCTTAGAACAGAATAGGGCTCTGAGTGAGGCACTACTCTCAGGTCTTGACTGCAAATGGACCCAGGTCCTCTTCCTTCTGAAACTGCAAAGCTAAGATGAATGTAGGAGGCAGGTGGATGTAATTCACCACATCCAGGGACTCACATGAACCTCTGCAGGTGGGGTGGAAATTGAAGCTACTTTTTTTTTCTTTTATGATGCTGGGGGTGGAACCCAGGGCCATAGCGCATGCTATGTTCTATCCCTGAGCTTCACCCTCAGCCCCCAAAGATGCTTTTGTGTTAAAATCAAAAGGAAGAGTGGGATGTTTTCTTTTTATTGATATCATTTCAAACAGCAACATTTCTTACATACTTTGATTTTGAGAGAAAATTTCTCAGTAAGAAAGCAGTAGTCATTCAAAGAAAAAGAAGATGTTTTGGGGAGCAATGTAACTTTGGGAAAAATAGTGTTCCCTCTTTTTTTTTTGGAACTGGGGATTGAACCCAGGGGCACTCCACCACTGAGCCACATCCCCAGCCCTATTTTGTATTTTATTTAGAGACAGGGTCTCACTGAGTTGCTTAGGGTCTAGCTAAGTTGCTGAGGCTGGCTTTGAACTCACAATCCTCCTGACTCAGCCTCCCAAGTGCTGGGATTACAGGTGTGCACCACCGCGTCCGACAGTTTCCCCTCTTGACTTTGCAGCCTAAGTATTCTGTTACTCTATCCTTATGTGGCAGGACAGATTTTGACATCCATTATCCAATGTCATTTTATATCCATGCACTCTCTTCATCTGATTTGCTACTTTTTCTTTCCAGTGCTAGGATGAATCCAGGGCTTCATGCATGGTAGGCAAGTGCTCCACCCCTGACCTACACTCTCACCCCTAAGTCTTAATCTGAGATATCAAATAGACTGGACATTTCTCCTGTCCCTGCTTCTCAGAGTCAGCTATGATGGAGTCTGATCCACACTCCAGAAAGAAACTAGTTTCTCAAGATCTTTGGTCAATTTTTCTGAATTTCAATTTTGTTTGAGAAAGTATTGTACTTTCACACACTGTCCAACGTGGAAGTGCCTCTTTAAACCTGTCAGTCCTGCAATCCCTGCACCTTTGGAGATGAGCCATTTTTCTTCTTCCCTCTGCTTCCTCCACATTTCTTGCCCATGTATCTGTGGCCAGAGCTCTTCAATTCATGCTTCAAAAAGAGAAGCAAGAGGGGGGGATGGGAGAGTGGTAAGGAAGGAGCAGCAAGGACATGGCACCCCAAGTTAACCCCTCCTGCCGCACAGACGCCCAGCTGAGCAGGCCAGCTGGAGCACATCTGGGTAAGTGGGGCCTGTCATCTCCTTATTCCAGGGAATTGTTCTGCCCCAGATCCTGACAGGAGTTGCCGCCAATCTTGTCAATGCCCTGGCCAACTACCTGTTTCTCCATCAACTGCATCTTGGGGTGATGTGAGTCCAGTCCCCCTTGGGACAGAGAGAAGGAATGATTTTATGTGACTTTTCCAAGGGGAAGTAGGGTGGGCACTCTTTAGCTGTTCCACATGTGGTCTCTGTGCCACTCTGGAAACCCCTTTGGGGAAGGAGAGATGTGCTACCCTGGGAAGATGACCTTGGAAACCTGCTGAAGAGGGCACAGCAAGGGGTATTGCTCCCCTCCTCACTGAGAAAGGCATAGAAAAGGTGAAGCACAGGTGGCTGGCCTTACAGAGACTCTTTTCCAGGGGTTCTGCATTGGCCAATATGATTGCCCAGTTCACCCTGGCTGTCCTTCTCTTTCTCTACATCCTGGGGAGAAAACTGCATCAAGCTACCTGGGGAGGTAAGACTGCCTTTTGTCTTCCAACACCGCTGAGGCCTTTGCCTTGGGCTGAGTTCAGCCCTCTCTGGCCAGATATGTTGGGAATGTGTTATGTCTTGTCTTCAGGGTGGTCCCTTGAGTGCCTGCAGGACTGGGCCTCCTTCCTGCGCCTGGCTATCCCAAGCATGCTCATGCTATGCATTGAGTGGTGGGCCTATGAGATCGGGAGCTTCCTGAGTGGTCTGTATAGGGATGATTGGTGAAGATGGGGGGTGCCGGGGATTTGGGGGATCTGTCCAAAAGCAAGGTGTCAGCTGTCTTTATTCACCAGGTATCCTGGGCATGGTGGAGCTGGGAGCTCAGTCCATTGTGTATGAACTGGCTGTCATTGTGTACATGGTAAGTGAGTGCCACCGTGTGGACATGCTGGGTGTTCCCCTTGCTTGGTATTCTGCAAGTGGTATTCTATAGGTAGGCACAAGCATTTGTGATGTAAATAATAAGTGAAATGATTGTTGAATGTTATTCTAGAGCCCAGGAGGGTCCTTATAGTATGGTTGGATCTTCCCTGTGAGCTGAAGCAGGAGTTAGACAGAAACTCTAAATGATCTATGTGTTATTTTCTCATTTCTGTGAACAAAAACCTGACAAGAAAAACTTTGAGGAGGAAAAGTTTATTTTGGGCTCATGATTTCAAAGGTTCAGTCCATGGACAGCCAATTCCATTGTTCTGGGCCCAAGAACATCATGGTAGAAGGGCATGGTGAAGGAAATCTGCCTCATGGTAACCAGAAAGAGAGAAGGAGCCAGGGGATGAGATATAATCCCTAAGGGCATGCCCCCAGTGACCCTCCTTCTCTAGGCATGGCCCATCTGCCTACAGTTCCCACCCAGTACAGTAGTCCCTTCAAGTTATTAATCCATCAAGTGGATTAATCCACTGATTAGGTTACAGCTCCCATAACCTACTCCTGTGATCTCCAGTGTTAACAGAGGAGCTTTGGGGGAACCCCTCATATCCAAACCACAACAATATTCTAGCACAATTCAAATCTGAAAGATTTGATTGTGTTCCCACACATTTAGAATCTTTCTGTTGTCACAACATACGTGCCTGGAGGGACCAGGTGAGATAAAACAGGGTGTATGGCTGTAAAGGCTAAGTTCCTTAGCATGCCCAACTGCTTTGTTCTGAAGCCTCCTACATCATCCTGGGGCCCTCCTAAGTATGGAAATCAGGATTTCAATCATATTTTGTTCACAATGTTCATAGCAGCATTACTCAGAATAACCAGAGGGGAGAAGCAATCTGAGTGTCTAATTCATCAATGGATGAATAGATGAGCAAAATGTGGTATGTGCATATAGTGGAATATTACTCAACCATGAAAAGGAAGGGAATCTTCATGTCCTAGAGAAGAACTCCAATCATTTGATGATTTTATGTGACTTTGATTTGCTGAAAACATGTACTGGACATTCTGAAGGACTCTCATCTGTAGCAAGTATCACTTTAGAAATATAAAATGAAAGACAGGGTTTGGGGGTGTAGCTGAATTGGTAGGGTGCTTGCCTAGCATGTGCTAGGCCCTGGGTTCCATTACCAGCACCCCACACAAACACACAAGATGTAAAGGGGCATTTGTAATATGGAAAGAGACTAAAACTAGCAAAGATGCTTTGAGTTCTTTGTGGCATTAGGGTTACATTCTGTCCTCCATTTGGTTATGTTTAAAATGGACACCTCGGTGAACATCCCGTGTGAATATCTGTGTACTTGCTCAATTGTTTCTTTGAACTTGTGCAAGTGAAATTTAATGTACAATTTCAAGTCCTTCGCATGTGTTGCATGTACTTTACAACAGACTTGTAAGAATTTACATTTCTACTCTCTTAAAAAAAAAAAGGACCCCTTTCTGCAGATTCAACAGCTGTTCACATTTTGCTCCATCTGATGCCTCTGCCTGTCTGCCTACCGCCTATTTATCTATCTACAAGCTCCATAATTAAATGCCACCAATTATTCCAGTAATGTCCTCTATCATTTTTTTTCCTTTGGCATTAGGGTGGCATATCTAAGTTACTTACCACTAAAGTGTTCTTTAATCTGCACAGATCCTTAGACTTTCTCTGTCTTCCTTGACTGTGTGTTCTACCTATTTTCTCATAAATAGATTCAGACTGACATCCATTTGTGGCAAGAATACCATAGACGCGGTACTATGTGCTTCTCAGGGCAGTGTATCAGGAGGCACATGATGTTGATTGTCCTATCATTGGTGACATTAATTTGGGTTGCTTAGTTAAGGTGGTGCCTGCCAGGTTTCTCCCTGTTATGTTTCTGTCTTTTCCTTCATGGTGAAGAAATCATTTCTTACAAGATCTCTGCCCCCTTAGTGAAGTGGGGACTCAGTCTTCCATTTCTTTTACATCTCTCAATCCTTCCTCAATCTGTTTATTAGATTTCCTTTAACCCACCCTTTGTTATCCTGACTATGCAGCAACATTTAGAGAGTGGTGAATCTTTTTTCTTTATCGATATCTCCCAAGTGGCAAATTTGTAGATAATAGTAATGGCATAGTGTCTAATGGGTAGTAATCGCTCAATAAAATTTGCCATTACTATTATCTACAAATTTTAAGCAGTAAGCAGGTATGGACTCAGTAAAGACCCACAGTATCCTTGTGCGGTAGGCTTGATGACTGAAGCCCTTTTACAGATAAAACAGTGAAGGTCTAGAAAGACAAAGTAACTTGAGGTCACAGAGCAGCGGTCTGGAGAGGTTAAGTAACTTGCTCAGGGTCACACAGCTGATACGTAGCTGCTCCAGGATTTGAACCCAGGCAGCTGGACTTCAGAATCCTGATTTGTAACTGCACTGCAGTGCTGTTTCCTTGTACTTCTTTTGGTCCTGTCTCTGTCTTCTCAACTTAACCCCTTGGTGATCTTTCAGAACAGACTCTAGCTTGGGTCTGAGTAGCTCCAGCCCCACCCTTCCGCCACACTCAGAGGAGGACTGTGATTGTGGGATCCTCCTCTGGCAGAGGTCAGGAACTCAGAAAAGTCCAGAGTGCGATGAGCATCATAACCTGAGGATCCAGGTTCCACATTAGCCTGGGTTTCCCTGCAGGACCAAGGCAATTTTCAGATTTGGTTTCAGAACGTGCAGGACCAAGTGTTGCCATTGAGGTGTTTCTTGCTCCTATTTTGCAGCTTTGTTGTTGTGGTTTCCTTTTCATTGTAGATCCCTATGGGCTTCAGTGTGGCTGCCAATGTCCGAGTAGGAAATGCTTTGGGCGCTGGCAACATTGAGCAGGCAAAGAAGTCCTCTGTGGTCTCCCTGCTGGTCACAGGTACGTAGGCCCATTCGCCCTGTGCATGAGCCTCGTGGTGCCCGTAGCCTCTGTGCATGAAACCCAGGCCCTCCTGTTTCCTGCCGGAGTCCTTGGTCACGGTGCTGTTTCTTCCCTTTTACCTCCAGAGCTCTTTGCTATAACATTTTGTGTCCTGCTGTTAAGCTGTAAGGACCTTGTGGGGTACATTTTCACTACTGACCGGTGAGTGCCAGGATTTTCTCGAAATGTAAAATCTGTGCTAAAGAGTTGCTGTCATGGGGGTGGAAGCCTGGGATAGCTGCATCTCAGGATGGGTCTGAGTCTTTTGCAAGATCAGAACTCCCACTGATTAGATATGGGAATCTTTATAATCTAGAATGTCAATTTAATGGGTACTGGTAGTGATATTATGCTTCTGATGGTCATGTCTTTTTAAAAAAAAAAAACCCACTTTTTGTTACTATTGAACACCTTTTCAGGTGATTACAGGTTGAGCATTCCAAAACTTAAATCAGAAATATTCCACAGTCTGAAACTTTTTGAGCACCAGCAGGATGCCTGACCTCAAGTGACAGCTAGCAGTCGCAATATAGGCATTCTAAAAATATTGTTTAAAATCACCTTCAGGCCGGGTATGGTGGCACGTGCCTCCCAGTGACTGGGGAGGCTGTGGCAGGAGGATCACAAGTTCAAGGCCAGCCTCAGCAAATTAGTAAGGCCCTAAGCAACTTAGCGAGACCCTGTCCCAAAATAAAATAAAAAAAAAGGGCTGGGGAATTAACTTAGTGGTTAAGTGGGTTAAGTACCCTTAGGTTCAATTCCCAGTACCAAAAGAAAAAAAAATTACCTTCAGCCTATGTGTATGAGGTTTATATGAAACATCAATGAATTTCGTGTTTAGGTTTGGGTCCCATACCCAAGATACCTCATTATATATATGCAAATATTTCAAAATGTGAAAAAAAAATCTGGAACACCACTGGTTTAGTTATTCTGGTCAGGGATACTCAACATTCACCTTGGCCTCAATGACAAGAACCATCTTATATCTGCCAAACTGCCTGGTTTATAGGGTATGCATAATATTTTTGCTAAACAAGATCAAAGTAAAAATTTTACCCATAAGCTGTCTCAGAAATCACAGTATCAGATTGATTGCTGAAGAATTGTTGAGTGTGATCAATGCCCTTTGTGCTCTGCAGATTTCTCTTCTATTCTTCACTGATGAGGCTACTTGTACATTCTAATTATATCAGAACACCATGGGAATACTTCTTATCTGGGATCCCTTGTTAGCAATTACAAAATGCAAATTGGCTTTTGCTTCATGGATTCAAAAAGCCACTGGAGTGGGCAGAACTAACTTTCAGTTTACTCCTCACATATTTATCTTCTGTATTCAATTGATAGTTTTTTTTCAGCATCTGTCATTTTATTATAGATTTTTCACCTCAGAATGAGTAGGGAAGGCAATCATAAATAGTTCTCATTTTTCTCAAAGGGAGTCAGAATTAACTTTACCGGAAACACAGGATAGACTTGATGGTTCCATTAGGAACATGGGGGAAGTTGAATTCTGTTCACTTCTGAAAACCACATAGAGCAGGAAAAAGGATGTTTCTCAGAATGTGTCACTAAGTGTCCAGAACCAACTGACATTGGCAAAATCTATGAAGTGAATGAAACTCTACCTCATTTAATAACAGGGGAGAGAAGGAGAGAGTCCCTCCACCAAAGTAAAAGAGGAGTGAATTACTGCAAGTCTCCATCGTTTTTTAAAAAAAATCCATGAGAGAGATCGGTTTGCACAATTTTTTTTAAACAAAGTGATTTCCTTATGAGAAATGAGACAACTTAAAATGCCAAAAAGCACTAGTTCTGGAGGGTCCTAAAGGAGAATTTTAAAAATGTGGATAATTCCAGTCATATTTAAACTATTCCTAAGCACAGGAAAATGGAACTTCCACATTCTGTTTATGAAGCAAATATAAAAGTGGTTCTAGAATATGATAAAATTTGCACACGAAAAAGAAAGAAATCATACCATTCTCACTTATTATATTAACAATATTAAAAATCCAAAATAAGAAACAGAGGTGTGGCTCGTTGGTATGCCCAGCATACATACTTAGTGTGCATAGAACTCTGGATTCAATCCCCAGCACCAAAAAGAAAAAGAAATAAAAATCCAAAATAAAATATTAGTAGACATAATTGAACAACACATTGAAAGTAATATATTTTGGTAGAATATGAAAGTGAATATATTAGGTGGAAAGTGAATATAATATATTAGGTGCAAGACGCAGATCAACATGTACAGAATACTTTTTGTGAAGTGATAGTATTCAGAAATTAAGAATATCCATTTGTACTTATATTTTCATAAAAACCAGACAAACACAGAAAGTAGAAAAAATCATTACCTGGGGTGGACTGGAAGACAGTGGCCATGAGACTTCTCACTTTTCTTTTCCTGTTGTTTGATTTCTTTAAACATTTGCAAATTTCCCCTATTCAGACATTAAATTTTAGTAAGTGAACTATATTCCTGTCCTTTTTAAGGAAGTGATCCTCTTGTTCAGTGCTGAATTACACATTTATTCATTCATTTAACAAATATCTATTGCCATACAGTGATCTAGGCTTATCTGTGACCAGTTCAGTCAAGGGTATGATGAATTTTCTGCCTCCCTAGGTCAATGACAGCATTTTGCTTGCTTCCTGTCACACATAGGCTTTAAAAACTGTGTCTCTAGCTGGGCATGGTAGCACATGCCTGTCATTCCAGACTTGGGAGGCTGTTGGGGGAGGATCACAAGTTCAAGGCCAGTCTCAGCAACTTATCTAGACCCTGTCTCAAAATATAAAAGAATAAAAAGCGGTGTGACTCAGTAGCAAAGAGTCCTTGGGTTAAATCCCAAGTAACCCCTCCCCCCAAAAAAATTAATCTAGTTTCTTTCACATTAGAGGTTCTAATTTCTATGAACTAAGGATAATTCTTCAGAAAATATCTGTGGCTATAAAGCTTACCAATCTTGATTCCATAGAAAGCACTTTTTGTTTGTTTTTTTGGTGGTGCTGGGGATCAAACTCAGCCTCACACACATGCTAGGTAGGTGCTCTACCTTCAGCTCCCATGGAAAGCACCTTAACTCAACTCTGTAATGCTTTATCCACAGTGGAATTCAACCCACAAGTGTTCTGCCTCTGAGACACATCCCCAGCACCCAATTTTTAAATTTATTTATTTATTATTTTGTTTATTTTGATGCTGGGGACCAAACCTCGGGGTAGGGGGAGCTTTACTACTGAGATACAACCCCAACCCTTTTTATTTTTTATTTTGAGACAAGATCTTGCTAAATTGCTTAGGGCCTCACTATATTGCTGAGACTGACTTTGAATTTACAATCCTCCTGCCTCAGAGCCTACCAAGTCACTAGGTTTACAGTTGTGTGCCACCATGCCCAGCTTTTTCTTTTCTTTTCTTCTTTCTTTCCTTCCTTCCTTCCTTTCTCCTTTCCTTCCTTCCTTCTTTCCCTCCTTCCCTCCTTCCTCCCTCCCTCCCTTCCTTCCTTCCTCCCTCCCTCCCTCCCTTTCTTTCTTTCTTTCTTTCTTTCTTTCTTTCTTTCTTTCTTTCTTTCTTTCTTTCTTTCTTTCTTTCTTCTCTTCCTCCCTTCCCTTTTTCTTTTTCTCTTTTTCTCTGTTTCATTTTTTTCTGTTTCCTTCTTTTTCTTTTTCTTCTCTTCTCTTTTTCTTTTTTCTTTCGCATTAGGGTTTTGCTAAGTTGCCCAGGCTGCTTTGAACTTAAGATCCTCCTGCCTCAGCCTCCTGAGTAGCTGGGATCACAGGGGTGTACCATAGTGCCTGGTCTAAGGAATCATGTTAAAAGAAGGATGATAGTAAAATGTAAGCTTTCGTTATTGCAGGCAGTGGAGTACCAAGTTATTTAATTGGTTTATGTTGACCAAATGGACCATATACATGCATATATGTATACCAATTAAATTATATATGTATACACACACACACATATATATGTACATATACATATGTATAATTTTTCCCCTAAAAGTTATAGGATAGAGCTGGGAGTATAGCTTAGTGGTACAGTACTTGCCTAGCATTTGCAAGATCCTGAGTTGGATCTCCAGCACTAGGGGAAAGAGTCATGTTCTAAAACACACAGTTTGTTTCCCCTTTGGGCCAAGCACCTATAGAATTGTTCCTGCATAGAAGCTATTGACTGGAATGCAAGGACCATGTCTGCAAGACGCGGATGAACTGTGCTTCTGAACTGAGACGGAAGCGAAGTCCGTCCGTCCCCCGTCCCCC